>LIEC01007024.1:0-48413 GCA_001925005.1 Drosera capensis
GATGAATATATGATATAAGGCACACAAGTGGCGTAAGATTTCCCATAAGAGCTCTTTAGTGTTGTCAGTTCAAGGATGCAAGAGTGATAGAATGGTTAAAAAGTTTACTTTTCGTGTTCTGGTGCTTGTATTCATGTGATTCAAAGTCCTGTTCTACTATCGACTACTTTAGTGTTTGGTCATTAGGAAGTTGACATTTTCATGCTTGGCTTCTAATAGAGGTGTAATGATTACAGGTTGTGCAAAAGGAAAGGGAAGAGAAGCTTGCAGCATCTCTTAAGGATCGTCTGAATCTGTATGTGCATGGGCAAAAAGATGACTTCATAATTTATGCCGAAGGGGAAGTATCGAGGCTTTCCAATGCAGGCATGTCATCAAGATACTTTTGTCTCACAGCTATTAAATTCAGCGTATATCTTCCCTTTATTGTTGATTGTCTGTTTTCAACCCGTAGTTACTAACTTGCTATCACAGACATGGTGACCAATACCTATACAAGAGATAGGAACCAAATGCCACTCTTTGTAACTGTGGAGGCTGGAGACTCATGTCCATAGCATTGCATCTGACCTGTCTCGTCTTCGTGCTTTTGCCCCTGGCCTTGTATTAATGTCTCCTGGGACCAAATGTTTTTTTTCCGTCAACCCATATGCTAGTTTAGGAACATTCTATAAAGTTTTGAGACGCTAAGTGTTTTATTTTCTGTTGTGAAAAGGATGATTGCTTCCCTTCGACGAGATTTTGTGTAACGATATCTAGTCGCCGATCTGTAGGAGTTGTAGTTCCTTTCCGTGAACATTCAACAGCTCATACAAGCACACTTGTCAGCTCATTGTCTTAATTTATCATTTATTTGCACATTCCTGATTGAAACCATGCTCTGCCATTTTCCTCTCACTTCTGCAGCATACGGAGTTGATATGTTGAAAACAATTGGCTATATATATTCAAGGCAGGCGGCTAAAGAGCTTGGGAAAAAGGCATTATATCTGGGTGTTCCTTTTGTTGCTGAGTGGTTCAGAAACAAAGGCCATTTTATTAAATCTCAAGTAACCGCTGCAACGGGTTAGTGGTTTTGGCTTGCAAGAAGTGGGTTCAACTTATTTCTGGCTCCACTTATCGTTAGTTCTTTTCCTCCATCTAGTGTTGAACAAAGAAATTAACTTTTTTTCCACGACTGCATTGTCTAACCTCAAAATGCCCGAGGGATAATACAGTTTCTTTGACCCCTGCAGGGTTCTTTCGCTTAAGTAGAGGAACAAAACCACATAACAGTACATCCTATAGCCAAAGAAAATTTTGTTATTGAATTTTTCTATGATGGCTATACAGGTGCCATTGCGCTAATGCAGCTACAAGAGGACATGAAACGGCAGCTCAGTGCAGAAGGAAACCATACCGAGCAAGAGCTTGAAGATTATATGCAATCTCACCAGAAAGTGATGATCGATTCTTTGTGGAAGCTTAACATTGCTGACATTGAAGCCACTGTTTCTCATGTTTGTCAAATGGTACCCTCCTGTCTTAACTTCGTTCACAGTCTGTCTGGTTTTCTGTAGGGGGTGTCTCTAATTGTGTCGAATTTTGCAGGTTCTTCAAGACAATACTGCCAATAAAGAGGAACTTCGTGCCCGTGCCAAAGGGTTGAAAGCTCTTGGTAAAATATTTCAGGTATAATTTACTTGTTTCTTTGTCCTGTGTGATGTGACATGTTGGAGATAGTGCTTTATCAAAAATATTTGCTTTCACAGAGGGTGAAATCGTCCAATGGGGATGAAAGTGAAACCCGCCCGGATGGTGCTATCAGTAGATTAAACGGGAGTGAACCGAGTAATGGCCCATCTTCTACCAGGGCAGCTCCAACTGAGTCGAGAACGGAAGAGCCATATTTTACAGAATCTGTATTGCCGGTAACTTCTGCTTATCTCCGTTGTTTCTGTAGACTAAACTTGAACTCAGCAAATAAAAACCTGTCGGTCTTGCTGTAAATTCCCTGTAATATTCATGCAAACTAATCGTCTTGGTAACCTTTGCATCCAAGGAGCTAACTCGAATTGAGAGAAACAAACAATAATCTGAACCTGATTGTTTTGACTGTAAGAGCAGACAGATCAATTATCTACCTTGACTTGTTCTGAATCATTGCCTGTCTACGCAAATCTACAAGTCGTTGGCATCTAGGTTCGGGTGTTCAATAACTGTGACGATAGTTGGACCGGCTGATATCTACACTGATACACTATCTGATTATGCAGAGCCCGTATGTAGAGGCTCCGCAAGTTGTTGGCGTTCCAGGTGGATACAATATCCCAATGCCGACTGTGCCTCCTGGTGCGCAAAGAAATCATTCAATGGGAAGAGGCTGATCTCTGTCTCAAGGAAGGAAGTTCTCCTGGTGTGAAATTGTTGTGTAGAATAGTCATGACGGCGGAGTTATGGCCGTATTAGTGATTTGCAGAATGATTCAGTTCTCCCGTACTAAAGTTGTGTTACCTATGAAAAGTTAGTGAGCCCTCGGAAACCCTTGGTGTTGATCTTGTTTAAGTTTTGATGTAATTATAATGTGATGTTTCATATATATAGGATGGATTTGATAAGAAGCTGTTCCTTTGTTATGACAGCAGCGAGGCAGCAGCATTTCCGTGCTGCATCATTGACCTTTTTGTGTAAACGATGATCGTCTGGGCGTGGTTGAGATGTTATCTGTACGCATTATATCTTTGTATCATAGAATAAATTGCCATGTTATTGAATTGTTTTGGTACTGTTTGGATATATTTAAAACTATAAGTTGGAGAAGAAACAGAGCTTAAAACATCATGTAAAGGTAATGATGACCGAGAATTGGGGTCTTCAATATAGAAAACAAGATAAAACAATGAATTCATATAATCCTTATTGAAGAGTATGTCAACGGATGAGATATTGAGATATAAACAAAGTCATTTTTTAATATCTGAAAAAAGAAAAAAAACGCTATCATATCTGAAAAACAAAGTCATTTTTTAATATCTAAAACAATTGCCATTTTTTAATATCTTAATTTTTTTGATTTAAGGATATAAGAAGTACGAGATGAATATATAAGTTCATCTTCATGGTTCGAGTTATTCCTAAAACGCTATCAACACCTGTGTCTTTGAAACCAATGCTGTCTTCAATGTAGCCCACAAAGGGAAACGTGTATATTCATTGTGGAGTAACACACCCCTAGGCGTAAAAGCGAAAAGGAAAGTGCGCCACGCCACCTGCTTAGACCAATGACATACTCCTTCACACACATTTCTCATAACCAAAAAAAAACCAACCAGCCTGCAAATACATTTCACGCATGACACATCTCCGCCGTCCGATTCCATTCTCCGCCGCACTTTTACCCTCGTCGCCAAACTTTCTGAAGCACAGTTGAATGGCACCGTAGAGCTTGTATTGCAAGATTTAATGTCATTGTAATTCAAATTTTAAATTGAGTTGATTATGTACAGCGTGCATGATTTTGGGGCATGGGAAACCATGCACACAGTACATGACCCAATAATACTCCACCTTTGATCAATCAAATAATCCGTAAATTCGAAGAATAGTTTTTGTTAACGGACTTATTATAAAATAGCTTGACATTCAACGGGTTTTCATTCTTCTACATTGAAGGAGTTAGGCTTAGCCCCACTTTCCCCCCTTCTGGATTTTCTCCTTCGAAGAAAACCCTTGAATGCTTTCTTGAGCCCATAAAGAAATTTGTGTTGGTCTCTCATCTAAAATTTGTCTGATAGATAGAGAGATTTGGACGGTTCAAAGTATGGCATGGGGCTGGATCTTTGTTAGTTGCTGTTTCCTTTTCCTCAGTTTTTGGTGGTTGTCTTCTGTGCAAAAAGTTCAGCACACATTCTTCTGCTTTGGAAACGATTGGCTACAGCATGTTTGCTGCAATCTTCAACCTCGGTTGGGCTGCTACTCAAGTTTCGCACATGTAAAGATCTTTCCTTGCTTTCTTCATTTGGTTATTTGGGCTATAGTTGCAGCGATATTTTTGCGGTTTTATTTCTTCTTGAATTGTTTGAATTACCCTTGGAATATTCCTCCTGGGAGTATCTGTTTCTATCACCCTGAGATTGTTGAATATACATCTTGAAGGTCTATGGTCAATTGCATGACATTGAATTCAACAAGCAGAGTGGTTCTTGCGAGTTGTCGCAACGCTTTCACTATGGTCAGGACTTCTTTCTTTTTTTATACATTCCATGAATTAGTTGAAAAAATTTTCATAGTTTGATGATGTTTTAAAGAGCAATTGTTTGACTGAAAGGTTGCCAACCTAAGCTTATACGCCATTGCTTTTACCCTGTTCAATCTTACTACACCGAGGACTCACGATGATATTGAAAATCAGGTATGTTTCATTACTTTCTTCCATCTGTTAATCATATTTCATTGGATTGCATATTCATCAATATTTGTTGGATGCTGTTTCGTATGCATATTTCATCTTGGCACTAAAGAACCCAGGTAGCGTAGGTTCCTCTCTCCGTTCTTTTATGTGTTGTTACTTCGGTGAAGTTCATATATATTATGATATTCAGCTACCTTTCTCTTGTTCCCTAATATCTATAAACTACTTAAATTACCAGTTGAAATTCTTTTTTAGGTTGAAGAAGGACATTCAAGTAGAAGGGATTGCAAGAATCCAGTGTACTGGTTTAAGAAAGCCCTCTACTACCAAGTTGCTCTAATATATGTTCTCACTAGATTGGTGACGAATGTATCACAGGTAAATGCATATTTTTGCCTTCTCTTTTATGCCATTGAAATGTCTTCTTGTCATGGACAACTTTCGTTTGCGCTGAATGGAGTCAAAATGTCTTGCCAGGACATTGACTAATTTTCTCATCGTGCTATTTGTTGAACAATTTCTGCATATTGTTTTTAAAAAGAAATCCCGAAAGATTTCTCTTTGGTCAATCGAATAGTTCGTAAATCCGGAAGACCTTTTAAACCAGCTTTCGTTGACAGGTTCACCACCATAAAATAGCTCGACACTCAACACGTTTTAATTCATTGACCTCTTCTCTTCTTGGAGGAATTGGTTGAGCCCTTTATCATGTGGGGTGGGGATGACCCCCCTAATTTGTTCATATTGTTTCATCCCAGGCATTTCTTGCATTTTATGTGATCAATGATCTGCAAATGGCTCAATCCTCTAAAGCTTTGGTAATGAGTTGTGATACTTCTTGGAGGAATTGGTTGAGCCCTTTATCATGTGGGGTGGGGATGACCCCCCTAATTTGTTCATATTGTTTCATCCCAGGCATTTCTTGCATTTTATGTGATCAATGATCTGCAAATGGCTCAATCCTCTAAAGCTTTGGTAATGAGTTGTGATACTTCTTGGAGGAATTGGTTGAGCCCTTTATCATGTGGGGTGGGGATGACCCCCCTAATTTGTTCATATTGTTTCATCCCAGGCATTTCTTGCATTTTATGTGATCAATGATCTGCAAATGGCTCAATCCTCTAAAGCTTTGGTAATGAGTTGTGATACTTCTTGGAGGAATTGGTTGAGCCCTTTATCATGTGGGGTGGGGATGACCCCCCTAATTTGTTCATATTGTTTCATCCCAGGCATTTCTTGCATTTTATGTGATCAATGATCTGCAAATGGCTCAATCCTCTAAAGCTTTGGTAATGAGTTGTGATACTTTTCTCATTATTTGTCATATCTACCGCAGCTCACTTTCCCTCCTTTTTTTTCTTTTTTTTTTGGGTTCTTTTTTACCTTTTCTGTTTGCCTTCTGTGATCAGATTCCTGCAATCATCTTCACATGCAGGTTCGTCGTATCAGTCCTTTTGCAGGTTTTTAATGAGACCCCTTTATGAATTTTTAAGATATTTCTTCCATCTTGTCCTTTCATAACATAGTGTACTTGTAGGAAACAACATGGACAAGTGATCGTATCAAGATGGTCTACTCAACTGGATGTGCTCTTTGGATAGTATGTGGTGGTGGCTTTCTCCTTTTACCACAAAGCTTGCACGTTTTTATGTACCGCTTGTCGGTTCTTGCTGGTGTAGCCAACGCTTTAAAGACGGTATGTTACAGAAATTTGTTCTCTTGATAAATTGATTGATTTTCGGCGTTATTTTCAGTCTTGACCTATTTTTTTATTTTTCAAAATATGAAAAGTTAGAAAAAGGTACATATCTTATGATTAAAACTCTTACAAGTATTTAGTCCTTTTAACAGGTCACCGGGATAAGCATGCAAAGTTACCTGGTCGGCGAAGATCTCAATGGAAATGCATTCGTCTATGGATCGTTGAGCTTCATGGATAAAATTTCCTGTGGATTGGTGTTATACCTCTTAGAATCATATCAGAGTAAACTCTTTTCTCTCTATGGATTGGTTCATTTCAGAAGCTCATGTGCTCTCAGTCTGTCCCTTGGCTATTTATCGCAAATTAGCTTTACTCCCTCGCTGAGTTACCTCAGGACAAAGTGCATTACGGACCTGAATGCAGATCCTCCTCTCCGGCTGCAGTATCTTGTTCTGTTGATTAACTTAATCCGTGCGATAAAAAAAAAAAAAAAAAAAACTTGGCATTCTTTTCACGAAGTATGTCATCTTCCATATTCAACATATTTATTTTGTGTCATTCTCTGTTGCAGATTCCTCTCAGAATCTTCAGCTACCATATTCACCAACGATACGTTTGTCTATCTCGCGGTTGGGAGTCGGCCTAGTACCTGCTCTTTGTGCATTCATAGGTGTTGTCGTGACATATACCTTAAAATTTCGCGCTCCAGCTTGGAAGCCTTTGATGGAACCACTATTGTCATAGTCTCCGCTGCCGCCCTTGCTTTTTCTGTTTGTTGTGTGTTGTGGTTATACCAGATCGCTTGTGCCATGGACTAAGAAATTGTGTTGCATTCGTTGCTGAAGTTGTAGTGTAGCCTTTTAACGTGGTCGAAATGAAAGGAGGATGGACGGAGAGAGTATGCGAAGGAATCGATCACCTTTGATTCTACCAAAGGATAGGTGACTAGTTTCATTCATTAACCTGTGGACAGTTCTGTATATCCGAAGCCTTACTCTTACTCCTTACGGAGGAGGATCACCTGCTGTCAAAGCCGCCTCTTGTACTTGTGCTGTAGAAAAGCTGTGTGGGCCTTTTGTATTTTGTTCTGTTTTTTTTTTTCTTTCTTTTTTTTTTTTTTTTTTTTTTTTTTTTTTTGTTTTTTGTTTTTTGTTTTTTGGCAAGGGAAGGTTGCCTGTTTTTGGTGTACATGACCACAGGATCACAATACGGAGCATAATCATTAACCCTTGCTCTTACTTATATAAGCAGTGTTCAATAGGATTTCTTTATGTGATGGCATGATTTTCTCGTAGTATAATTTTCCTCAAATGTATCATGGATATCTTCATTCTTCACAAGAATTTACGGAATAATCTTTTTTTTATCTTGAACAAGATAAGTTGTAGACTTCGGCAGTATAAGTTGTTTTGGCTTCCACTTTCACGTATTGCCATGGAGTTCTTCCTGACAAGACATATTTACCTGAAAAATGTCAATTTTACCCCTTAATAAAAATACTAAAATAAAAATACGAATAATTCAAAGGGTTTAGAGGTTGTGTGTTTCGATACATCGTGTATCAAACAAAAATCTAACGACTAAGATTAAAATAATAAAGATGGAAGGTTAATTTTAAATTATCATATTTTAATTTTGATCATTGATCCGTATATTTTAATTTTAATCGTTAGATATCACTTAACACATGAAGTGTCGAGACGCACATTTTTTTTTTCCATAATTCAATAGATAGATTCATATCAGTCTATGTACCTATACCGTTATGCACGGAATATATATTAAATTGTTCTACACTTCATGATACACAGAATCAAAATACATTGTTGAAAGTTATACTCTTTTCATCCCAATTAAATTATAATATACAAATATTTTGTATTATTATATATGCAAAAATACAAATCTAGTTTTCATATCAAATTACATCTAATCGTTCCGCAATATGTATTAAGTAGAAATATGTAACTTATATAACCAGTCATGTTTCACGATAAATTTATAAAAAATCATGTTTGATCGTAGATGCACGAGTATCAATCTTTGCATCGACATGTGTGTCATGTCAAACGAACACACTTAAATTGGAATGAAGGGAATATATTTTATAAGATATATTAAGATTTATTATAATTTTATATGATATTTATTTTACTTTGAAAAAAATATAATATTTTATTGATTTTTATTCGGACCTTTAATTATGGGAACGAAGAATAATGTAGATGTTGTTTACTTCGATTTTAACATAAATTACTAAGATTAGTCTTACTTTAAAAAGAATGACCAAAATCTAAACATATCCGACCTCATATAACTATTTGAATAACTTATTCACTCGATAAAAAAAAGCTAAATCTAAAAATATTCGACCTCAGATAACTATTTGGATAACTTATTCACTCGATAAAAAAAACTAAATCTAAAAATATCCGATCTCAGATAACTATTTGGATAACTTATTCACTTAATAAAAGCTTAATCAAAAAAACACTGAATCTATAAATATCTAACCAAATTATAAACCTTAACCACTTTCGCTCAATATATATACTTCATCTGTCTCATATAATTATAACATATATGTATATTATATTATTTTATACGTATAAATATACATAATATGTATTAGGATAAATTACGTAATATATATAACCATTGATGTTTCACGATAAATTTATAAAAAAACTACGTTGATCGTCGTTACACGCGTGTCATATTTTAAACCGATATATATGTAATGTCAAACGATTACACTTACATTAAAAAATAATAATGATGAATTTAATATTAAACTATTATCATTATATTAAAATAAAAAACCTTATTAATTTGGGATGGAACCGACACCCATCGTGACTGCGACAACAGAGAACAAAAATGGTCCCCGGATAAAACCATACATAGCAGCGTAGGATCCGTAGTATCTATCATCCCATCCCGTTCCGTTGTCGGCACTCTCCTCGAACTCCTCGTATAAAAAGTCTCCTTTTCACACCCTCACACGTTTCCATTTCCACCAAAGCCTCGCCCTCGCCTTCTTCTTTCTTCGCTGTCAAAACACTTCCCGTTATCTCACCCAAACCCTTGCCGGCTGGAATTTCTAGGGTTTCCAGTTCCCCCTTTCCTTTTCTCCTTCATCAATTCAACAAAAACTCACTTCCAATTCCAATCCAATCCAATCCAATCCGAATTGTCTTAGGGTTTTGTAGCGATGTCGTCTCGTCTCACCGACGATGGCGATTTCGTCACTTGATCGCGATCCACTGATCCGATTATGGTAGTTTAGTGATTTGTAGCTCTGTGAGTGGAATTGTTGCGTTTCCATGGCGTATTATCCGTTTGCGGGATCGCAGCAGCAACCGGGACTTGGAGTTGGAGGTGTAGGAGGTCGAGGAGGTGGAGGAGGGGGATCGGGATCGAGTTCGTCGCAGTCGGGGGTGGTGCATCATCACCACCCTTTGAATTCGCAGTTTGGTGATACGACGTACACGAAGGTGTTCGTGGGGGGATTGGCGTGGGAGACGCAGAGCGAGACTATGAGGCGGTACTTCGAGCAGTTTGGGGAGATACTTGAGGCGGTTGTGATCACGGATAAGAATACCGGACGATCGAAGGGATATGGATTTGTGAGTTTATCTTTGTTCTGTGTGTGTGAAGTTTGGAGGAAAGCTTAGAGCAAGATGTGATGTTTCATATGTTTCATTATGTTGCGCAACATAAGAGAATGACAATCATGGAATCGACTCGATCATCTGATTCTAAGTTCGTAACCCTGGCCCATTCCCATTCCCATTTTGGGCAGAACAGATCGACTAATTCTTTAATTTTTCTTTGTAAGAGAGGAGGGATCTTGAACTAAGAGATTGTTTTTAGTTCTAAAAGCTAAAAAGAGGGATCCTGATCAATTGTGATAATCGGGTTTATTGAGATACCTCGTATAATAATGCTATCGCTCATACAATCCTACTCAATTGATGGAATTCTTTGATCTTAAGGGGGATTGTCGAGAAGTTAGTGAGGGTTTCTTTCTTGGTATTTTTCTATAAGGGAAGAGATTGGTTTGTCATGGTTGCTTCTGTTAACGAATTATGTCACCAAATATGTGTTTAATTGCTTGGATTGAATGATGCCTTTTTGGTTGGCATATACATGGGGTGTTTGAAGTGATGTTTCTTTTGCTCTTTGGTTTTCATGTGGAGGTGTAGGTGACTTTTCACAGCCCTGAAGCTGCTAGGAGAGCTTGTGCGGATCCAACACCGATTATTGACGGGAGGCGTGCCAATTGCAATTTGGCTTCTCTTGGACGTCCAAATCCTGCTCTCTCTTTTGGTAACTTCAAGCTCTTTGAATGCAAGCATCTAGCGCCTTTGATGAATTTATAATCTTGGAATAGTGTTGGGATTTAGTATTAGTAGAAATTGAGCTAGAGAAGGTCTGTTAGATTATTTTGATTGGATCTCGCTTCAATGCGTACGACAACTTTGTCATAATTTATTTTTGTTTTGTTTTTGAGATAAATAGAAGGAATTTGAGGGTCTGTAATCAATAGGTGACTATAGGGGACCCATATTCCTGCTATGGAAGAGTCCAACATCTTTTGTGGCATAGGGGTGAAGGAACTAATTCCAGAAGAGGCTTCCCTTTAATTCTATGCTCCTCCCTCAGAATACATGGAAGCAGCCCTCACTGTTTTCTTGTAGGTTGTTTGGATGATTAACGGATGGCTCAAAGAATAACTTATCTAGCTTTCCATTGTTACCTTTGCTTGTTTTCCTGGTTTTCTATCCTTTCCAGTTATGATCAGAGTAGTTTCACGAGAATTTTTAATGGATTATTTGTGTAGGGCGTTTGAGATCCCCTGTCGCCTTCATGGGAGCATCTCGTGCTTCAGTTGGAGGCTTTGGCTACCAACAGCCAATTCCTTATAACTACCAGCAAGCTTACATGTACTCCTTATACGGGCAAGTTAATTTTCTTAAGAACATACATAGTGCTCAAACAAAGGAAGCGTTCTGCTTGTTGTGCTCAAGGGGCCTCCACATTGTCTGATCGAGTGTCCACCGTGTAGTGTGTATTTCCATTCCCTAGCTGCTTCATTCATGAAGAAATTTCCTTAGAGGCTTGTGTTTTTTGCCTTCTCTCTTCAGGTATCAGCCATATGGGCCAGAGTACAACTATACACAGGTAAATTGCGGTCCTAAATGGAATTTGAATGTGATGTCAGTGTGCGAATATTTTTCTTCTTCTTCTTCTGGAGTTGCGTCCCTATTAATCATTTTATTTAATGTTCTTCAAGGGCTTTTACAACCCTTACCTGAGTCAGCAGTATCTTCAGCTATATGGAGTTCCTGGAACTACAAGCACAGCGGTGTATCCTTATGGTCACCTGGGTCAATCTATCCCTGTTAGCCATGGTTATTCAACTTTTCAAGGATATACGATTCCTGGCCATCAAATTATGCAATATGGTGGCCCGAATGTCAATGCAATGACAACTACTCCCCTCCCAACCATCCAATCATTACATCATCCAGGTAAGTTTATTTCCTTTTATTTTTTTCTGGAGTAGATGTATATCTCTCGGTACTACCGTGTGTAAAAGAGTTGAACATGAGGTATCGAAAATCCAGAACATCTCATCACAGTCCTGTAGTTGTCATGTGGAAGTTCTGATTAGAAGTGTACTTTGCCTTTTTTTCAGGTGTAATGACCCCTGTTCCAGCACAACCACAGTTCATGCTTCCTGCTCATTCTCCTCGATTCATGCAGGGCAATGGTTCTGATCCAACGGCTGGGTGAGAGGCTGATTAAGGTGGGTTTTTTTTTTGTCTCAGTCTTGGAGTAAATCTTTTCATCTTTTATCTCAATATTGTTTCTTAATTCGATGATGGGAATACCTAGGTTGTTGATGTTGATGTTGTGCGTTGTTTCTTTATTATTGTTTCTTAAATTCACTGCTATCATCAATTGCATTGTGCTGATTGCATTTCAGGGATCCTTAGTTTGCGGCAGGACTTAGAGCAGCAGTTCTGCTACAAGAGTGGCAGTCTTCAGATCTATCCTTGCAAGTAATCCAAATTGCATACTAGAGGTGTGATTCTATTTTTTGTTTCGTTGTCCCTTTTTCGTGCTATTGTTTGGACTTTGGAGAGTCATGTTGGTCGAAAGTGAAGAGGAAACTTGACTTCTTCTGTGATTGCGGATTTATCCAAGATTCAACAATAGTCGGCTTGTTTTTTGCTTGGCAAGGTCCAACGCTAGGAGTGGCATTCTTGAAGATTTTAACTTCTTCATGCAGCATGAGATTTGACAGATAAATTATTCCGTAATAGTTAAACTTCCATATGCCTCAAGAATGCCAGTTCCTTCAGATGGTCAATATATGTAATTATATGTGCCCAATGTCTTTAGTTCTTGGTGCTTGGCTGTGGTTTTTACGCAAACTTTTGTGTTCGTGATACTGAGACAGATAGGATTCTGTTATATTGTTACCACCTTTAGTCTTGTTAAACCAGTTTTTTTGTTCTTCTTATGGGTAAGTGATTGCGTGTTTTCATCGTCTCATCGTTTCCTGATGTATGGTTGAACATCTTCTCTTTTATGCAGGTCATACGTAATCTGCTCACCAGTGGAAAAAAGTCAGGTGTCGGAGTCGCTCGCCACCATAAGGTGGAGAAAAGGATCATGGAAGACTTTGGTTGCTCTTCCTTGCTCATGATGCACGTAAAAACGTTGGTAACTGTCAGTAATCACCTTGCTGGCAGGAACAGCAGCATATGTTTCGGGAGTTGTCGGAATTGGGTTTCTGCAACAGTGTACAAATAAAAGTATAGTGTATAAAGCATCGGTCGATAGAATCAACATATGATTCTTTCTGAGTCTAGTACCCCAGCATTTTGGGTGTGTATAGATAGTCTCAGGTGTTCTCTTCATAATCATGCATGCAGCATTGTACTTAGAATATCGTATAGTCATTCATGCATATAGGTCTAGGGGCTAGTTCGATATGTAACAATTGCCTATGTTTATTGTAATATATGTGTGTGTAAACTTTTATACCACTTCAAGAATAGAAAAAAATGGTTTAGATTATATGCTCTGCGTCTTCCTGAGACGAATTTGTCCCGTTCTTCTTTGTGTTTGGCAATTGATGAGCATTTTGTAGCAGTTGATAATTCTCTGTTTGTCAGCCGATCTTGAGCCTTGAATAGGGGGCTTCGAAGCAGCAAGTCCCTGCACATATAAGGTGGTTTGTCCATTCAAATGTATCCGCAG
Source organism: Drosera capensis (assembly GCA_001925005.1). Taxonomy (NCBI): domain Eukaryota; kingdom Viridiplantae; phylum Streptophyta; class Magnoliopsida; order Caryophyllales; family Droseraceae; genus Drosera; species Drosera capensis. The sequence continues at coordinate 13,371 of LIEC01007024.1, forward strand.
CATGTCTTCTCGTCCCTTATATGTTCCCTTTCGAACCTTCGATATAGGGAGTAGGGACCAAAGGCGGCTGCCTAACCGTTTTGCCATGGTTTTTTTTATCCTGGGGGGTTGACGGCCTTGTTGAGCATCATTCTCAAGTCTTAAGACTCTACGTTGCTGCCTTACAATTGGAAATATAGGGTATCTGAAACCAAATGGAGCGAGTGTTGCATGCTTTATGTCTGAATAAGGGAGTGCTATAAACCCTGGTTACAGCCAGCATTAACAAATAGGAAAGGAGCAGTACTCTCTTGACAACTAGCTCGGCTAAGGTGCGAATCGTGATATCACTGTCATATCAGTGAGTTGGTATCAGTAGCACCAAGGTTTGCACAACAAGGACGATGCCCCATGACTTCGGAGTTCCCTTGCAAACGGATAATAGTCAAGAACAGATGTCTAATACATGCAAAGGAAGACACCAGCAGGCTGTGCTTCATCTCGATTCCTAAGGATATTTTCGAAATCTGTGTAATACTGTTTAAAAATTTGTTTTTACATGTGCACAACCAGCTAAGCACTTCAAGTTCAGCCTTGTAGAGTACTTGTGAGAAGCACAAAACAAGAGGCCATCTTACCCAAGAAAGCAGGTCACAGAATAAAATTCAGGTTAACAACTAGAAGAATCCAGCAAAGGAAGCAGGATGTCGGTTTCGCATTTTTCCCTTCACACTATAAATCAAAGTTGCCAGCCTCAGACAATTACTATCTAGGTGCATCCTATATGCACTGAGGCGTGTTTGTAACTCCAGCTTATACACATCCATGTCGGCAGAACCCTAATCACCAATCGGATTTATTTGTAATCGAGTCAAATAGTAATAATTTTTTTCCCGGAGTCAAATAAATTTTCGTATTAAGTTCAAAAATCTTTATCTATATTATAAAATTTATATCTTTCAACCAAGTTCTTAAAAACCCATCAAATTCTAATTTATCTCTCAGTTTCTATGTTCTCGACAAACTGATGGTCGACAAACTCAATTATATTTGTCATATGCATAACTGTACGGGTGCACAAACTAGTTTGCTCCTAATTGAAATAACAAGTCTGAAGAAAATTATATTCCATCCAACATAAAGCGATGAAAATGCTGATTTGATCAAGACAACATACGGGGAGAGGAAAGAGCAGAGAATAATAGACAGAACATCACATAAGGACACGAAAAGTGTGGAAAAATTGTTCTTCTTTTATTCCTGATGTATTTCAGTCCATTGCTGAGACAATGGGCGTATACCAATGATGTCTGCAATCCACCAGAGGAACCATGATATAGATTAATATATGCTACATAGCTGTTGTATAACACTGAAACACAGAAGCATCTCGACTCTAGTGAAATGTGTCAAAGGTCAGATGGAATCCCACCATATTGAAAATACAAAGAGGGCACCAATGCTACCTTAAAACCTCAAGACGTGTCAGAGTCCAGCTCAGTAGACTTAGCTTCAACCTTCTTCTTGTTCTTGTTTCCATATATCAGACCAGTTTCCTGCAGTCAAATAAGTATAGGTCAAGCTCAACTCTTCTCGCTCCCTCTTTTATTTTATTTCCTTTTAATACATCATTCATCGATCGATTTCAATAAATGGTGGCGGATCATAAAGAGTGATCTAAACAATATATGACAACAGGAAGAATGCTGAGTACTCTTGTCCTCATGCTCTCTCTAAAAAAAACTAGCATTCCGCGTTGCAGAAATTGTTTTGAGTAGATATACCCATTATCACAATCAATAAGACAGACAGGAAGTAAAATGTTCACATAGGAGAGTTGCACAAAAGAGACTGCAATCAGCACACCTCATACTAGTAATACACAACCCACACCTGAGGATCAGGAATCGGTTTCCGCTTCTCCACGTACCGATACGGATCATCCGCCGCCGCTGCATTCGCCATCTTCTCCTACACCCCAAAGCCAAAACCACAAATCAACACAACACAACAACCAAGCTCCCCCACCCCAAACAACAAAACAACAACAACCCATATACTCGAGTCACAGACAGTGTCTCGGCACTTTGAAATCAACTTGTCCAACAACAGAGAGACTGTTTCTCATCAAAATTTCCCCCAATTCACATCCCACCAGATCTTTTATTCATTCCACCAAATCCTCTATTCATTTCTTGCTCACCTGTTGTTGTCTTTTGAGTTCCTGTGAGGGCTTCACCCAAAGATAATACGCCAAGGTACCCGCGACGACCCACGAGGCGAGATTGCTGCCTCCTCTCAACCCGCCCGTCGAGTTCCCTATAAACGTCCTCACGTTCCCCCACGTCCTTCCCCAGCTGCTGCTGCTGCTGCTCTTGCCTCCTCCCACCATTCCCACACACACGAAACACAGAGTCTCTGTCGATCGATCGATAGAATTCGTGTGATTGATTGCGAGAATGGAAGCTGATTGTGGGATTTGTTGGATTCGTCGTGATCGGGCTTGGTCGGTGACTGTGATTCGGATTCCCCACTTTCCGTCGCCGAACAAGGGTTTTTCTCCGTCCGTATTACCTTGTTTGTGAGTTTGATTAAAAGATAAATAAATAAATCTTTCATATTTTTGTCATTTTTAAAAGGAACATTCTTAAAGAAAAATATTTTTTTCATTTTGTTCCATAAATTTTATAACATATATATATATATATATTATATTATTTTATATATATGAATATAATTTTTGTTTTTTATTAAATCACGTCTGATCATTTCATAATATGTATTAAGTTGAAGTACGTAACTTATACAACCATTAATATTTCACGATAAATTTTAAAAAAAATTCGTTTAATCATCGTTTCATACGTGTCAAATTTTATATCGATAGATGTGTAAAAAATAAATATCGCAAAATTAATGAGATGAAAAAGTATTATTATTTTTTCTAAAATCTTTGACTCACTGGTAAAACAAAAGATGAAAAATTGAACCTTTATTTTTCAATCAAAATGAAACTGATAAGCAGGGTGTGCTAGGAAAGAAGGAAAGTAGGATTATGGATCAATGGAGAAACTTAGTGATCCCATAAAAAACGTAACATTGGATATATTTAGATTGAAGAATTTTAATTGATATAACAGATTAGATAGTCGTGTCGTTTGATATGGTTCATTTGTTCCATTAAAATTATAATGTTATATAATAATTATATTATTCGATATGTATTTTGAATACATTTGTCATCCATCTTAACAATTTAACAAAATTACGTGAACAACTCAAGATTAAAGAACACAACTTTAATTAAAACACAATTCATAATTAAAAAAAGAAAAGAAAAAAAATACACTAAACCCTCTTGTACTTTACCTAGGAGACATTTAACCCCTTGTATTTTTGAATTATACAGATATCCATGTATCCTTTATTTTGGACAATTAACCCTCCAAAATTGTCATACATTGCCCCTTATTTTCAAAATTCATAGGATTACACGTATATTTTCAAAGTTCAAAATATAATGTGCAAATCAATAAGGATTAAGTATATTTTTCCCTAATAAAATTTGATGCACGCATACAAAGATTGCATGCCATTGAAATGAGACCAGGAAGTGATTTGAAACTCCATAAAATGCGTGAAGAGTGATGTGTTCAAAAGATAATTTTCACATGCTGAGTATAATCACTCAAACAATGTCGTAAAGTTTATTAGAGAAAATAGTATATACAGGACTTGAATTCTCGGTTGTTTGCATACAAGGGCTCAACATGTCGTGTGATGCCGCACAACAGCGCCTCTCGGAATGATTTCCATTGATTAGCGGCGAACCCAAATCCGCATGACACCCAAAGTGATTAAACCCATCCACGCTTAACTTGCATTACCTTATTGCATGTAGCTTTTATTACAGATAGTCGAAGACGGGACTACTAATAGAAAACAACAATAACATGGATTCACTATACATACATAAATTCACATTACACAACTTATCGACAGAGACAGGTACTAACCAACACGGTTAGGCCAAAGCACATATCTGGACACCTCTCTTTCCAACGTCCTCTCCCTTTGAGCGAACACTTCCACGATGAGAGGACGATTCATCCAGAACGAGCCATCGTATACCTAACATGCGTCCACGGCAATGCTCACCACATCAAACAACTCTGTGAGCGAACCAAACGAACAAATATGACGGTCACTTTATCATCAACTTATGGGATTGGAGGGCACATGCAAAGCCTTTGCCTTCCAGCATTTCCTGTCTACTGTTTGTCGACTCGTCAGTCTCTAGCCTTCGTCATCTCAGCATCTTGAATGCTGCACTGTGATAGATATATCCCTTCTCGATCGGTTGTACTTCATGTGGCTCTTGACGAGCTGCCCAGCTGCAATGATAGGCATGAGAGAGAGCTCGCCCCGCCCAATACAGAACCAGCAACTATGGTGGCAAGGAGCTGCGAGTTTGATCCCGCTGACTCCTTGCTTGCTCCCTTCACGCCAAGAAGGTTCAAGCACGCAGCTTGAGATGCTAGCTGTGTCCCTCCTCCAACCGTCCCCACCTAGACAAAGGATAAAAATAGCAACCAAATAGTTAGATTACGAGTCGAATTTCTAGACGGTTCATACAAGGGAGGAACAGTAGATAATTTCCAGCATGTTGGTTATAACACATCCACTTCTCAAGATAAAGTACAAAGGACCACTCGGTGACAACATTGATCGAAAACCCCAATTGATAAGCATTCAGCATACAAGCACAAGGCGATTTGCACAAGCCATGGTCCCGTCATAATAATCTACAATAATTTATCCCCCCTGACCATAATTGAACCAACTTATCCCACGAAACTCAACTATGCAGGGTAGCGCATAATCCTAGTCTAAGCTAGCCAGAGGTTTATCCTCGGAGGTCAGTCCACCTACGGATATTGCACAGAGTTCAAAGGGCGAGACATCATCCAAGTCTAAGCTAGCAATCTCAGCTATTACCATGTTTGTCCACGGAAATCCATCCATAAATATGAAAAGGACACAGAAAATTTCAAAGAGAAAAAATGGAAGACCTTTATCACAATGTAATCAGCCCGATATCTTCGAAACATAGGTCACACCCTTTGAAAGGTATGCTGAAATACCCAAGTCCAACATAAAGAATGTGATAGGCTATGAGGAAAAAGGGATATTACCTCAATGGAAGGCATAGAGACAGAAACATGTATATCCTTTCCACCATTAGTTGGTTCCATCATGGTTATACAATGCGAACTCTCGATATTCTGAGCTGGATCCTGTCCAGTGGCAATGAAAATAGCGGACACAATGTTGCTTGCATGGGCATTGAATCCACCAAGAGCAGCAGCTGCAGCTGAGCCAGCAAGGTTCTTTAGCATGTTGAGCTCAACAAGAGAAGCAACATCAGTTTTCAACACTTTTTTCACCACATCTTCCTTGATGACTGCCTCACAAACAACGGACTTTCCACGACCCACAATCCAATTTACAGCAGCAGGCTTCTTGTCAGAACAGAAATTACCTGATATAGATAGAATAACAGACTGAAAAAATGTTCAAGGTTACACAGTTGCACGGTTTTAAAAAAGATATAATGTAAGCAAGATTTCAACCCTCCAAACACCTACGAATACGATTCTTAAAAAGATTCACAAAGGAACAGAAAAAAAATCTAAATTCTCAGCATTCATCATCCACTTTTGAATTTATTCATCAACGTAACACCTGGGCAGTTGAGATCTATATTAACACCAATAAAATGCCCACCTAATCTTAGAATACTTGAAGTCATGACTCATCTAGTTAGTAACTATATTTGACAGAAAGCATACAAGTTTACACAATATTCCCAACCTACCTCATGCTGTGCAGATACTCACATCAGACCCATGAAGATCCCATCTCTAGAAAACATATAGACTCTGTATATTTTCATCCCCAAACTGATAACAAGAAGGAAATACAGGACGAACCAGATATGCCGATGACATCCATGTCAGGGAAATCGGTCATGAGAAAATCCATAACATTCTGAACACCTTTCGACACCATATTCATCCCCAAACTGATAACGAGAAGGAAATACAGGACGAACCAGATATGCCGATGACATCCATGTCAGGGAATCGGTCATGAGAAAATCCATAACATTCTGAACACCTTTCGACACCATATTCGTCCCCATGGCATCACCCGTGCTACAGCTGAACCTTACCTATAAATTCCGCCCTGCAGGCAAGCACTGAATACCCTGCAGCTTTGCAAATCTGCTCGACCTATAGACAACATATCAGCACATAAAATCGTTCAGTTCGAAGTCAACAGTCGTCGGCCGCAGCTCAAGAATAGCAAAAACACAAAACTAATAGCAAATTTTTCAGCATCTAGTGGACCTATAACTAGTAATAGTATCAGATAATCATAGAATCCTAGTACTATTTTCTCATCCAATCTACCATAACGAACTGGACCATCAAAAGCCATTTCACAAACACAATCATCAAACACATACTTATTGAACACAATCGACAGAGTCCCAAAATTCGCCGAATCCTTGAGGAAGAACTTAAGCTAACACACCCGCTTCACCATCCCAAACCTCACCACGGGCACTCTCGTCATCGCATCCTTCAACACGAAACTCGACGCCATAGGAACATAATACTCGAAATCATCAAGCAACAACGGTCCCGCAATCCCCACCGGAATCTGAACGTATCCGATCAGCATCTCGCAACACTGTCCCAGAATCGACTCGTAATCGAATGCACGCACCGGTAGCCCCTCCAGAGACCTCCTCGAGATCCTATGGACCGGCTCGCGTCGTATCGCCGCCGCTCGGCCACAGTCCCCGAGCTTAGATTCCAACGAATATGACGCCACCGACCCTTCCACCATCGCCTCATCCTCCGAAACTGAGATTTCCTGACCTCGATCTCGATCATCGAGTTCCAGATCTGACTGCTTCTGGTGACTTCAATCGAATCGACGGCTCCGATCATCCACGGCCCTAAGGTCAAGATCTGGCTTCTTCTGGAGACTGCGATCGAACCGATGACTTCTCACATCGACGGGCCCTAACGATATCTTCTTCATCTTCGTGGTGGTGATTAGGGGAAATGATGGACTGGACGAAATCGATGCCGAAGAAGCCGAGGAGGCAGATGAAAGACGCCACAAGGGCGACGATGGCGGCGAGTTCGGAAAGGGAGAGGACGTGGAGAGGGATGGAGTGGCGGATCTTGTCGCGCCAGCGGTGGAGGAGGTGGTATGCAACGAGGAAGAAGAGGGACAAGAAGACCGTGTTGGTGAGTCGGAGAGGGAGTGGGAATACGTCGGAGGCTTGGGGGGGGGGGGGGAGGCGGAGGTCCACCGTGGATCCTTAGCAGGAGATGGACGGTTGTTTACGTGGAGTCGATCGCGGGGACAAACAAATGTGAGTGAAGGTCATGCGGAGGAAAGGGGAATTGAAGGGAAATTGTTATTTTGATATAAGCATAATTACATGTAAGTGATGAATAATGTGTATTTGTTATGATTTGTTTATTTTTTTAATGAGGATATATTATAATAATTGATCAAAAATTTAAAAATAATCACATCATATTATTGATTTTAGTTTTTTTTAATGTTTGTATTTCTCTCCAAGATGATGGAGTTGCCAAAAAATAATAAAGGGATTCCTATCGCTATATTTGACGATCGATTTGATAATTGCTAAAATTTGATTTTTTTATCTCATAATAAATATAATATTTATTTTTTATGTCTTATAATAATTATAATAGTATCTTATTTAGAAAATTTTTATCTAAAAATTACAAAATCAATCAAATTCAATTACTACACATCACTATCTTCTCACACAACAGTTACAGTAGTCCTCACTATCACACAAAAAAATATTCCTTCTTCATCAAATTTCATAATAATTTAACACACATAAATATTCTCGTGTCGATCAATTTATGGTATCTATTATGGGACATAGGAAGTACAACATTTGAACCATATTGGACTATAATATATATGATTGAATACTATAATTTTACAATACCTACTTATTTTAATTTGTGCATTAGACTTTGTAACGTCTTGATTTTTCATTACTTATTAATGATACATATGACGTCACTGTCATTGGGTCCAACGTCTCAGTTAGACAAAAACTATATTTTTCTGACTTAATCATAAGAATTAAACTAAGCTTGCTTATACATCATTAGTTTAAAAAAATTTGATGCAGGTAATCATAATTCATAATATCATCTTTGCAGCGAAATTTACATCTTTTTCTAAAATCAAAACATCTCTCACACATAAGCTACATCTAGCATCAAATTTTAGGTCACATTTCATTTTCAAGTCATGCTCATGTGACAAAAAGAATAAGAAAGACAGAGAAAAATAATAACCGTAACCTATAGGAGTTCAATAACGTGTTGATCCCCTTACCAAGGGTTACATGAGAGAATAAAGTAATAAAAAAAAGTTCACTTAAATACTTTGTTTCAGCACTATAAAATTATCATATCAATCTGGCATTCACAATTATCGTCACAAACATATTAATGATTTATCATAGTCATATAAACACACTTAACACAATATAACAACGCTCGAAATCATATTTTCCTCGACAGTCCATATATTATCGACGGCATATCCTTAATGCTAATGACAATCAAAACTTCCATATCAAATAAAATGAGATAATGACATTATGACACGACAGGTCCTTTGTTCAAGTCTCACGCATTGCTACACTCAATAATTTTATTTATATGGAATATGTTGTTAATCTTCAATTTCTCACCTTACTCTTGCAGTGCTTTCACCAAGCACATTGCTTTTTGGGTTTGCTGAATTTCCTATAGTGTAGATGGAGCACCCTCATTGGTTTCCTTTCAACACACAAAAATTTAAGTCCAAAATCTATATTTTTGGAGGATTTTTAGTTTTTGAGTGTTGAATTCACAATAATCATTGTTAAATTTATAGACCCACTCCAAAGATGATGAGAGAAGGAGAAGATCAGGATGGTCTCAAGACAACGTTGGGACAACAGAAAATGAAGTGAAAAATCATTAAATGTGTTTGTTTTTATTTGTCATCGTTACGACTTTTTTTAAAATCTCCCACCCTCGGAGTTTTGTTAGAGGATGAATGTAGAAAATGAGCACCAAGGTGGTTGCCCTTAGATAACATCTTTTCAAGATGCTGATATTGTAATGAAGTTTATATTTATCAGTTCATATTCTTCATATAAATAAACACAAAAAATGTTGTTTTTAGCTAAACTTATTAGAAAAGGCTATAGAAAGATATTGTGATGTATTGTACAAATCTTGTAAAAAAAATTTATATTTGATGTATTGTGATGTATTGTGCAAATCTTGTGAAAAAAGAAATATATTGTGATGTATTGTACAAATATTGTGAAAAAAAAAAATTTCATCCATCTCATAATTATTACAATATGTATGTATTTTATATTATAATATATATATATATAATGATAAATCTCATTTTCATATTAAATAACGTTTGATTGTCACATAACATGTATAAGGTTAAAATATATAATTTACAGAATTATTGATGTTTTCAGTTAATTTATTAAAAATTATATTTGATCATCATTGTAAATATGCGAAATTTTTCATTGAGACACGTACAAAATCAAAATGTTCCAATAATTTGGGGATGAAAAGAGTAGATAGATTGGAGAAAAAGAAGAAGAAAAGATATTTGTCAAAATAAGTTTTTTTTTTTTTTTTGAAAGAGGTCTTTTTTAAGGCCAAAGGATTTTTTCCCCCAAAATATATTATATTTAGATATTTATTTTTAAAAATATCTATATTTCTTGCCTTTTTTTTTGTTGAAATACTAGGATATATATATTGATTGCTTTCATTCCCCAATTGCTAGAGGAAAACCCTGAATCGTCCAAATATTAGGGTTTTCTCCTCTGTGTTTCAAAATCTTCCCTCTTCCCGCTCCTTAAATTTCAACAAAAAGCTCCCATTTTTTCAAAGCACCCAACTTCAAAATTTTCACATGCACTTGAAATCTCCAAACTCAAGTACTCTCTCAAGCGTTTCCTTTCCAGTCAAACTCTCCTGCCATTCAATTTCTAGGGTTTTGACCAACCAATTTCGATCTAATCACACGAATTCTTCACCAAATTCAGCCAATCAAACCTCGAAAACGATGTCGGGCGGAGCGCCAAGACCGCCATTGATACAGAACATGCAGTTATCCTACAATGTAGACGGCACGCCAGTCCTCCAGCCCGTCCCTAGCGACGCACCCATCAATCACGACGCGTGCGTGAGCAACGTTGGGCAACCGAATCTGTTAATTGGGAATATGAATGTAGGTATCGGAGACATGATGGTGAAGAAGAAGAGAGGGAGGCCGAGGAAGCACGGGCCACTGGAGGGCAGTGTAGCTCTGTGGCAGTTGCCGAGGACTGAGAACATTTCGGGTGAGTTGAGCCCGGCTCCTTTGGCGGTTTCTGCAGAGAAGGCGGAGCCTATAAGGAGTGGAATTATTGAGAGGGGTGAAGAGGGGGATGTGGTTGTGGCGCGGCTTTCGTCGGGGGAGGTGGGGGTGAAGAAGAGGAGAGGACGGCCGCCTGGTGCTAAGAATAAACCTAAGTTTGATCCTTTTGGTAAAATCCTTATTTTCAGTTTGAAGTTTTTTGGGTTTGTTTGATAGGTTTTTTCGCATGGCTGGTCTTAGAAGTCAAGGCACACTAGCGGAGCTTTAGAAGTTTAGATCTTGGATCCCTGTTGATAGGTTTTATTGTGGCAGCGTGCAAATTCGATGAATTCTTGATGACTATAGGGGAGAATTTTTGGGTATTAAGTTGGTTTGTTACTTGTATTCGGTGTCTCTGTTGATGACTTGATGCATTCACAGTCGGTGTATCTACGACAGGCAGTTGATCAGATATTAAGTGGCATGCTTCTCTGGGTGCTTGTAATTGTTATCTTCTTAATATGACTCGAGTCCTATAATTCGAGGAATCAGCTTTAAACACTGATTGTGCTTTGATCGATTTGAAATTCCTTTTATAAGCTGTGTTTCGGTTGTATGTGAGGAGAGTGCTCTATTTGGAGATTTTTGTTTCTTCCCTGCAAAATTGTTTTCCTAATGTGAAATTTTCTGAAGATCTAAGCACTAATATGCTAATTACCACTTTTTTGTTTGTTGAGTCTATCTCTTCAGTCCCGTTTTCAGTATGCTTGTACTTGTATGGCTCGGTGCATATAATCACGAGTTTATTTGTTAAGTTGTAAGCTGCATTTCACTCACAAAGGGTTTTGGAACTTTTTTGTTCAGGGTTTGCTGCCAGGTTATTAACACCGCATATCTTTACTGTAAAACCAGGAGAGGTATGAGCTCATCTTCATTCCTACTCTAAAGTGTTCAATACAGGAAATGCTGTCAATTATTTAGAAGCTTCACCGGAATGCAGTCATTCATATGGATGATATTTTTAGATCAAGCAAGAATATTCTAGAATCTTAAAATTCACCTGTTTGTGCAAAAGGATGTAATGGTATCTGGTATGATTGCTGATTGATTACTACTAAGCTCTAAGTATTTTCTTCTGCCAAAAAAATATCTGAAGAGGACCTCACTGGTTGCAAAGTTAACTGTGATTCTAGTTCATGTTGAGGTCCTACAAAAAGACATTCTTCATTCAAGGGCGCAAAGTTCACGCATCTGTTGATGGCTCCTTGATAACTTAGCTTTTCAAGGGCCTTTCTTTATCAGAAAAAGATAAAGATCAGAGGACAAGCAACATCTGTTCTTCAAGTGCACAAAAATTTTAATCTTTGATGGTGCAAATTCATTATTGTTTTGGTTTTTGTATCCACATTTAGTGTTTCAAATTGGTTTATTGCTAAAAAAATATCATTGCCTTCTATACTACCAAATTTTTGCTGGTCTATTTTTAACTATTCCAGCTCATCATTCTAGTTTTAACGTGCACTATGCCATTATCGAGTAGTTTCCTCTTTCATTGGGAAATTAGAAAAAGGAAATGGAATTTGGCATAGAGCTAATGTCTCCGTGATTTGGCTGATCCCTGTTTCGTTCGACTATTCAGGACATTTCATCAAGAATCATGTCATTTTCTCAGAATGGTCAGAAGGCTGTTTGCATATTGTCAGCTACTGGTGCCATATCCAACGTGACTCTTCGCCAAGCTGCAACATCGGGTGGAACTGTTACTTACGAGGTTTGTTCTGAAATTTTGCGCTTCCTTGGTTATTCAGTTTTCACTATGTGAGATGTTTTTATTGTAATGCTCCAGCACAAGCAATTTCTGTGTATTTGTAAAGTCCTAAATATTTGTTTCTTTTGGTTAGGTATGTCTAAAAACCTTTTGATTCTGTTGCAGGGTCGGTACGAAATTCTTACTCTCTTAGGTTCATTCATGATATCGGAGATTGGTGGTCAGAGAATTACGACCGGTGGACTTAGCGTTTCATTATCTGGACCTGATGGTCGTGTATTCGGAGGTGGAGTAGCTGGTTTGCTCATAGCCACATCTCCAGTGCAGGTTTGTGTGTTTAGATGATTTTATTTGAGACGAAAACGCATAATTAAGAACAAGTGCATGCGTAAGTGATAAGCCCCAAGGTCCTTGCAGCTGGAATTTTCTCTCTTTGTAGACATGCTAATCTTTCAGTCTAATTGTCTCAAAGACCGGCACAATTTCCATTTCTCTTATACCAAAGGTGATCTGCTTGGTACCTATTTTAATTAGATCGAGAATGCCTTCTCATAGCATGCTGATATCACGTCTTTCCAGATTGCCTTTTATGGCAATAAGTTGATTATGAAGGATGAAGTGCCCATGAGCTGGAAGGGCTGTAACTGTGCTCCAATATTCAGTTTTTCGATCTCTAAATTTGTGCTACTGGCGACTCGCCTGACTCTCCACTCCACTTTGTGTGCTGCCCTTACATATTTATCGTTCAGCATTAGCAAGCTGACTAAACTTCTGCTAAAAATCTGCTTATTTCGTATTAGGCTGCATGTAGTGTTATTCATGCTGTACTCATGCTAAGTCGATGGTATTCCGTTAACTGCTTGCACATGTTGCAGGTGGTTTTGGGAAGTTTTGTCCCCGAGGGTCAAATGCAACCAAGGACGGGGAATCATATTGAGCCTTTATCTGCACCTCCAAGCTTGCCCTATCGAAGTGGGACAACAGGCGGCTGCAGCCCACCATCGGGTGGTACTCTGAGCATATCATCTGGTGGTGGATCAGGAAGCCCACTTGAACAAGAGTACCGGAGGTAACAGCAGCAGCACTCAACCGTTTCTCCTAGACATCAGATTGCGTAGTATCCCTCTCCATATCCCTCCATGTTAAGCAGCATGTTTGGCGAGTTAGAGTAGCTGAGCAGATTAACTACATTATGCTCCTGGATCTTCTTACAGGCTGCAGGATTTAACTAATATTCCTACCTGGCAGGATCTAACTTCAGCTGTAGTTCCTAGTTGCATTCCTGACTTGTCTGATTCAACTTTGCAGTCTGTTGCTATGTGTTGTGGTTAGCACTTGTGTTTAACATCTCTCGTCCAATCCCTAGCACATTCTGACATGCAAATCTGCAACAGAAGTTGGTGATCGTTTTAATTTCTTTTGAACCATCTTGTTAGAAATATCATTAAAACTGAGTTATTTGCTACCTAACATATCTAGACGTATCATCGCCACACACGTACAAACATCCTTGTGTAGATGCAATAACTACTACAACTAAGTCATCCGAACACAAGTAAAGTTTGAAGAGCAGAAAATAGTGGATGCATATGATGTGATCCTAAAACTATCAATTTCTTGCAATTTAAACTCTCATTACTTTTATCATCTCACGAAAATTATAGTATTTTGACTAGATTCGAAAATTTATATATATATATTAAATTTTTATTGAATAATATTAAAGTACGTTTTAATTTTTATGAGACATACATTAAAACAAACATTAGTAATTTTTATGGGATAAAGGAAGTATTACATAATATAAATCCAATCTATTTTTAAATATTTATATGACTTTAAACATATTTTTTATATAAAAATATATGACTGATTTTATATCATAAAAAATTATTAATTTTTGTAAAATCATTATTATAAAATCTATTCAAACTCTTTATTTTATGATATAAAATCAACTATTGATTTCAAATCCGTCGTACAAACCTTTTGTATGTTTACGCCTTGAAAGTTCTCTTTTGATGAGGAATTTGCTCATTTCCGTCAATCTGAGCCCTAGACTCGGCGGCGGGGCGGCGTTTCTTTGCGTTCTCCACCGTCACAGGCTTTTGACTTACAAATCTAGATGCTTAGTTACCTACTGTATCTCATTATATGCACAGCCAGTAGTATTTTCTCTCTTCATTCAGTCTATTGGTCTTTGCGATTGATCTGCTCTTGAAGTCTTTATTCATGCATCTAGTGGAATTAGAAAGGAGTAAACTGTCTTGATCAGTTGATCTTGGATGATTAGTCAATACAAACGAGTAAGATATTTCAAGATGTTGTTTCTTGAAAATTAAGGTCAATATCAGGTTCGATATGATTCGTCAGCTTATCTGCATTATGATTCGATAAATTTTCTGGGCAGGTGATTGAAAGAGGCATTAAGAATAAGTTGCATCAAAGGCAGGAAAATAGCAAGATTTAAGAAGAATATGCTGTTGTAAATTTCATAGAATTAATACCCCTTAAGTCCCAAGAATAAATGCAACAATACGCACCAACCGCACTATAATAAATGCAACAATACGCATCAACCGCACTATTTAATATGTATTTTGATGTATTACTTTTTACTATTCCTTCCATCTCAAAAAGATTATAATTTTTTGAGCAGGTACGCTTGATGATAAAAGTTTTGACCGGTGTTACAGGATAATCAAACGTTGTTTTTTGGGAAAATATCGTGAAACGTTAATGGTACTAAACGTCATGTACTATAATCGAGTGTCAATAGAAAAATTAAATCGTGTCGTTCAGATAAATAACGAAACTCCTCAAATTACATGTTGAATAGTACAATGAGAGAGAAACGCTAATTATGAGACGTAGGTAGTATTAAATAATATGCTATATTTTTAGTCTAAAATAATTTTATGTAACTCATATCATTTTTTATGTTTCAGGATAAGTTTTAAGAAAACATCTTTTGATTGTCGTGCGGATCTGGCATGACGCAAAAAAAACCTTTATTGTTTATGTGGCATTTGTTGTACTTAATATGTGACATTTGTTTATGGAAGTATAACGGTGGATTTTTATCCTATTCAGACTAGAATGCCACCTCATTCATAGTAATATCAAATCAGGAGAAGTACCGTATGCGATGGGATATGGATTATTGCAGTAATACAATGCCTAGTACATAAGAAAAAGAAAGAAGCCGGTCCATGGCTATAGATATTCGGCATCTTTTAAGAATCAACTTCATATAATACAGATACCATTCAACTAGACAAAAAGTCTCGACCATTGCAACTGGACAGAAAGTTCAACCTCGACGTTATATAACTGAAAAAAAAAAAAAACGAGGGTTGATTTAAAATAAATAACCAGAAGAACTTGTCATCCATTGGTTGCTCTGATAGCATCTTGATAGCGATGCTATCGAGGAAGCTGCAGTGTAGTTTCTTCCTTGTACATTATGGTATGATAATTCTTGTACTTGTATGCTTATTTGTTATATCTCCTATGATAGCATCTTGATAGCGATGCTATCGAGGAAGCTGCAGTGTAGTTTCTTCCTTTGTACATTATGGTATGATACTTCTTGTACTTGTATGCTTATTTGTTATATCTCCTGTGATTTGGTCTGATCCGCAAGAAAGCCTATTTTATGATATATTGATTGCCTAATGATACCTAACATGCCATTTAGGATAATTAGTCCAGGTTGACTAGATTTGTGGTGTTGCAAGTGTTGAATGCCAATTTCTTCTTGTTCTTTTGCTTGTTGAATAAGAAGTTAGTATTACGCTAAATATTTTGGCTTTGAGGATTAATGATCCTTGTCCTTTAAGTTATCAGAGGAGTTGCTGGACACTCCCGAGGGAGACAACGCTGCCATCCCCAAGTTTCCTTGCTCGACTCCTGTAAATATAACATTAGTCAAATCCTCAGGATTATCTTTTGCATAATTATTATCAGTAACATCAAGCAAACTAAATTGAAGCGATGGCCAATGACTGATTCTTGATCTGTATGTACTTGCATTTTACAGGAAAATGAACCCTCAGGAATATTCAATTCTTCCAAGCAGCTGGTGCCCTTTTTGTCAAGGCAAGGAAAAACTGGAACTAAAAGACCTCGACAGCAGCTGGTATAATGATTACAAAAATGATAGACGGGGGACCTTCTTGACCCTTCGTCCACCAACCTCTGATCTTCCTTGTGGAGGCTGGCTGCCACAGCACAAGTATAAGGGAGATCACAATAGGACTTCAGCACTGCTGCAAGAACAAGAAAAAGCCATTTCTCTAGTTATCTCAACTAGAACTTATTTGATCGAGTCGAGTCGAGTCGAGTCGAGTCGAGTTGAAATGGGTCCGAAGGTGTTGTCAGCTTTGGACACGGCAAAGATACAGTACTACCACTTCAAGGCCATCATCATCGCTGGGATGGGCCTCTTCACGGATGCCTATGATCTTTTCTCCCTCCCTCCACTGATGAAGCTCCTTGCTCGCATCTACTACCCCGATACTCATGGTCACTTCAAGATCCCTAATCGCGTCGTCACTGCCATGGTTGCCATCGCTCTTCTTGGCACTGTATTTGGTCAGCTCTTATTTGGTCGCCTTGGTGATGTTGTTGGACGTCGTCGAATCTATGGCCTTGCTCTCCTTCTTATGGTCCTCTGCTCATTCGGCTGTGGCTTCTCCATATGCACTGACCGTGCTTGTGTCCTCTTCTCCCTCATATTCTTCCGCTTTCTTCTTGGGGTCGGTATTGGAGGCGACTACCCTCTCTCCGCCACCATGATGTCGGAGTTTGCTAATAAACGGACCCGTGGCGCCTTCATTGCTGCCGTATTCTCCATGCAGGGATTTGGCATCCTTGCCAGCTCCATGGTCACCATGATTGTCTGTGCCATCTTTGACCGCACTTCCCATGACACACCTGCTGGAGCTGATCTTGCGTGGCGGGTCATACTCATGCTCGGTGCTGTCCCTGCTGCATTGACTTTCTACTGGCGGATGCTGATGCCTGAAACAGCCAGGTAGGTAATACATACCCCTTGTTAATTATCAGCTGTGGCAAGAAAACGATCAAAAAACATATGATCAAGATACTATGCATTTTCCATTTCTGAAGACTGATTTGTGGATGCGTTTGTGGTTTTGTGTACTACGTACAGATACACGGCTCTTGTGGAGAACAATGCATTGCAAGCAGCCAAGGACATGGTGAAGGTTCTCGATATCTCGATCTCTCAAATAGCAGAAGCAGAGGAATCGGGGGGGTTGTTACCCCTGCCCTCTTTACCTCCTTATGGCCTGTTTTCTATGCGATTCTTGAAATGCCATGGGCGTGCGCTCTTCTCCTGTGCTGCCTCATGGTTCCTAGTGGACGTGGTTTTCTATAGCAGCAACCTGTTTCAGTCCCAAATCTATGGTATTCTCATCCGAAAACCCGTCAACGTCAATGCCTATGAGGAAGCCTTTGATGTGGCGAAGCTTCAAGCAATCGTAGCCATATGCTCCACCATCCCTGGCTATTTTGCTACTGTTTATTTTATCGAGAAGGTCGGTAGGAGGAAAATACAGATGATGGGTTTCGTTCTTGTGGCTGTTTGCATGTTTGCGATCGGCGGTTATTGGAGCAAGTATGGAAAGATTGGACAAGGTATGATGTGCCTATATGGCCTCAGTTTCTTTTTCTCCAACTTCGGACCCAACACCACGACTTTCATAGTTCCTGCCGAGCTCTTTCCTGCCAGGTTTAGGTCTACTTGTCATGGTATATCTGGAGCAGTAGGTAAAGTTGGCGCCATCAGTGGCTCTGTTGGCTTCTTGTGGGCTTCTCAAACGCCTCCTGGCCATGATAATCCCAGGAAGACCGGAATGACCGTTGCCCTTGTGATTTTGGGTGGATTGTCGCTGCTAGGAGCTGTCGTGACTTACTTTTTCACTCCCGAGACCATGGGAAAGTCATTGGAAGAGAATGAGAGTGATGATCAAGTGCAAGGCAATGTGGCTGGCTGCATCCGCGTGCGTATTTTTCATGAGACTGACAGTCAAGTTCCTTAGGCCCCGTTGCTTGAACCTCTCTTGGTATTCTTTTCACTGTTTAGATCCTTCACAGAAACTCCGCAGTTTACAGACCTTAGAGATATGTCATGGGTACACACACACGCACGCGTGCATACATAGGTTATTTCCTCAAACTGTTGCAGGATTTGTTAGAGAAGCTCGACACTTGAAGGCTGTTCGAAGCTTGATCATCTCCCTGCTGCTTAGTATTATGAGTGGTGTGATCGACTTGTAAAATGCCTTGTAGTGTTCGAAATGTATATAGTTTGTATAGGTGGACAGTAATTCGAGCTGCCTGTCTCGCTATTACTTGTAAGTTTTTGGCACATTGGAGATGCTAGTTGTGAAATATATACAACTTGTCTTGTCTAATTCAAAGGTTAATCCGGGGTTTGTTTTTGCGTTAGCTTGCTCCAGATGCTGGAAATACTGATCTCCCGAATGATGGTTTTCTCAGTGTTTATCTTCCTTTCTCATCCTTATCTTCCTAAACCAGCATGGCTCGCCTGTGACATGCATCGCCATTTGTTCAAGAATAGTCGCTAACCTTGAACAATTCGAGGGTTTTAGCCATCTAACCATATCAGACTAGGATATATACATATCTGACACATGTATGCTCCAAGAATTATGTTCAGGAATTGGTATAAAGTAAATAGCTCAAATGTCGAAGTAAAGGGAAAACGTTACACATACAAAAATGATTAACTATATGTATTTTATAAAAAAAAAAATATTGTTTTCTAATATCTTCGGGTGTCTCGAACTTGACTTGACACAAATACTTAACGGCATACATACATATATTTACGAGTCATTTTATGGAGAGAAACGTCAATGCCGCTTTGCAGAAGAAGTTGGATGAACTCCAAAGAGGCCTTTTGCAAGTAATTGTTTTAGTTTTTCTTTTTTTCCTTGCATTATTCACGAATCATTACGCTTTATTGCGAGATTTGTTTAGTGTGATTTTTTTCTTCTGGTGACTAACGGAAAGATAAAGGCACTGATTGAGCCGGGCAATTTAAAAAAGGATTATGAGCTCTTAAAAGAGTTAGGCTTTTCATGCTCAGCTTTTTCATTCAAATGTTGCTTTGTTTTGGTTCCTTGAATTTCTATGATATGATGTTAATATTCACAATAATTTGTATACCTAGGTGCTTGGTTTGCGATTTCGTACCTTCCCTAATCAGTTGCGTAAAAAAATCATCCCATCTTTGTTCATGATATGATATTGCCATATCCACAGACTACAGTCTACTCTGCCTGGTGGAATAAAGGCTAGAATTCATGCAAGTCGAATCCCCATGTTATTTCTGATCTTTTCTTAATTCCTCGTCGGGTTAAAAATGAAAATGCGACAGCTTTAGAGATAACCATTGGAAGCATAGAGCATCTGACTTCTGTTGTTCGCAAGCATAGATAAATTCTCGCAGGGGACTATGGAAAGCTGCTTATTTGATGCGATTGTATCAAAAGTTCACACCTAAATAATAAAAATATTCGTCGGTTATCCGTGAATGTAATCCTACCAGCGAGATGAACCACGTAAATCTTCGTGTCGTGGTGTCAATTTTATTTTCTATCATTTGTTGTAATTATTTTTTCTAACGTTACTTGTATCAAGTCCTTAAAGGGTCCATCTATTCCTATCAAAGTGTAATCAGAGCTATTGAGTTCGATATCTTGATAAAATAATTGTTAGAAAAGTAAAATAGAGAAAGTTACGTAGGACAAATATTTTCACTATCTAGATGAACTTTTGATACAAGAGATTTATCCTTTCACTCATTAGTTTTATGATTCTCACAGGTCACATCTATCACAAGAATAATCATATTATATTTAGGATAATCTCTAAATATTATTATAAGTGAATAACTTTCAGTGAGAATATGACTCAAACAAAAAACCATGTTTATCCGAAAATCTTTATCCCAATCGTTTTGTTTGGCTTTGCTTCCTTTACATTTCTTCTTCTACTACGATTATAAACTTATAGAAAATATTTCGTCTGTCTTTTTACATTTGCTTCGTGTCATCCCATTTCTCAAACACTCACAAATATTCGTTGTTTTTTCGTTATCAACGAGAATTCTCAAAATTTCTAACAAAACCATCTCCATTGGTTGTCCCGTCATCATTTTCTTTTTCTTTTTTCTTTCTTTTTAAAACAACTCACTAACTTCATTTACGAGCACGATAAACATGAACCAGTATAGCCGGATGGCGTATGAAAGTCGGATCAACTTCAGTAACGCGAGTAAAATAAACTCACGAGCTCCTGTCTCCGAGACTCCATCGGTTTGACATGTCGAAATGAGAGGGGTGTGTGGTCGCCCTCTCGTGCAAGTTTGATGTTCTGGGAGTTGAAACTTTCTTGCATGCGGCAGCCCCACGATCAGGAGCTTCCGTGGCATTGGCATGTGGGAAAGGGTAAAGAACACTAGATAATAATTAAAAAAAGCACCTTAAATTATGTAAGGAAAAAAAAAATTTAATATTAACAATACATAAATTTGTTGTCATGACATATCCAACCGTATAGATTTTTTTAATTTTTAAAATTTTATAATCATAAAATTTGTATCTTTTATTATTCCATAATAACGTATAATACTGTCATCATATTATATAAATATGCATTTTAACTCTGTTCCGTTTAAGGAAAAAATACAAAACGTTACAAAATCCGTTTAACGGAATCTTGTGCCCAAATGGAATTCGATAAAGAGTGTATGTTTAAAGGGTCGAGACAAAGTCCCCGAGACGAATCACCTCGATGGCACATCGTTCAGAAAGAAAAGCTTGAGAAGATGCGTGATTAAATTGAAATTTTCCCATCCTTTGCAAGAAGTAGATGACCGTCCATGACAAAGAAGGTGAAGTGTCGAGGAGACCATGTTGAAGATACCTTTGTCGCAGGCAGAGAATAAGGTACAAAATTAATTAAAAAGCCCCCAAAATTCAAAACCCAAGAAAAAAACTCCAAATCTGAAGTCTTCATTGAGATATTTGGAACGATTGAGAGAGCATCGACATCGACCTCGCCAACACGGAGAGTACGGGAATGAGAAAGAGAGTTGATGTGGTTTTGGATTTTGACGGTTTATACCCACAAAATTATAATTCGTACGGACATGATATACAGTTTATAAATTTATTGTTTATAATTCATAAATTTATTGTTTATAATTCATAAATTTTAATGGATAGTAAAATATAATTGAAACTTCACTTCTATATATTTGTATAATTTACGTAGGATTTTGGAACTTATTGTTACGGTTAAGGCGATATTTGTTATTATCTAGACTATCAAAGATATTGATAATGTTTTGTCCACATGTATTTGTCTTTAGCATTATTTAATGGATAAAAAAAATATGATGTATGCATTATATGTTATTAGGGATGAATGGATTGTGAATATTACATGATCTAAGAATTTCAAAAATAAAAACAATTCAAAAAAAATCTTCATAACACACAACTTGGTAATAACAAACTTTCTTTTTCCTTAATAAATATATCTCTATTCTATTCAAATTGCAATAATTTTTTTGAATATCCTATTCAAATTATAATATTTATATATATAATAAATTCACATATAAATATCAAAATATCTCTAATTTATATCACAACAACTCACCAATCATTTTTTCCCTTTTTTTTTCCCTCACTTCACACATCAAGAACAAAATTATCATTCTTTATGAATTTAATATACATATAAATTATCGTATTAAATCAAATTATTATAATTTAAATGAGATGAAGGGTGTATTATCCTGACAATAATGCCTCTTTATTGTTTTCTTTATTCTTTTTTTTTTTTTTTTGATTGAAGGATAGTGTAGAGTTTTTTATCTGGCAATTAGCAGTGCTAACGACAGAGAGGAGAGGAGGTTTAGGTGACAAGTATCAATGCGTCAAACTCGGATAGATCAAGGAGGCAAAATGCTATTTCCCTTTTATAATTTGCAGATATGCCGATTCAACTTTTATGCCCTTTTCAGTAGGGTGGGCAAGGACGGGATGGTTTGATTCTTAATCATTTATCGTCCCGTTTCAATTTTTTCCCATCTTAAAAATTTGTGTCCCTTTTTCGCATCAATTTTTCGATATCAGTTTCTTAGTCCATCAATACGGGAAATCCGACAATTTTGGGAATTTGGTACGCATAAAGTGGAATAAAAATGAAAGTGCGTTTAGATCCAACTAATAACGTTTCGTTTCATCATTGAATACAACCAAGTACAAGTAAATGAAAATACTAAGAATGATTTACACAAAAACATACTAGTTAACACAAAATGATCAGTTTTTACTCTATATCACTGAGCATATAAAACAGGAGCATTACAACAATAGGTCATAAGCACATTACATCTAACAGCAGCAAAACAAAAAACAAAACAAAACAAAACGAAACGCAAAAAAAAAAAAAAAAAAAAAAAAAAAAACTAGTAACAACGACCCAAAGCCGTTCACAACAGGATCACAATTTAAAATTAACATTTGGGGATAATTCCTGTAGAAAAATTTATAGCTTAAATAATATGGGTTTGATACGGGTATATCCCGGTACGATTCCTACAATTTATCCCATATTGGATCGATTTTTGGATACCAACAAATTTCATGTTCTGTACGTCCCGACCGAATTATTTTGATATAAGTCCGACCGGTTTTTTTAGATTTTTCGATCCGATTCAGTTGTTCGAATGTTTTTATCACCCCTACTTTTCAGCAAGAACGAGGGAATGAAGTTAATTTATTGAAGAGGAAAAAGACGTATCAGGGGATGAAAGAGGCTGTGCACTCTGCATGAAAACAGCAGCATGGCTCAGCACACTGAAGGTTCAACCCACAAACTGAGTCTCAGAGTTGCCCCGAATTCAATTCAACAAGATAACGTTGGATTGGATCAAGATGTTGATGTTGCTGGGAAAGTCCAATTATCATGTCAAGATATTATATATCTTGTTTTAGCTCCCCATCACAAAAGTTACTACACGGGGATCAAGCTAAACTACACATTTCTGAACCAAAATACAAAATTATGGCTCATTGACGGTTCACATAAGTACGTTACTTGGTTTTTTCTCTACTTGAGGAACCAACGTGGTAATAGGCCATCAGTCATCAGTTTGGATGTTCGATAGAATTGATTCATCGATATGATATCAGAATAAGTACGATATTCAAATCACAGGTTCGATCCATGAGGTAAAGTGTTAACATCCATAATAAACCTTCGATCATCAATTGTGGACTTATCTCATCAATTCAGACCTTAGAACTGAATCTTGGACACACGTACTTATTGCTGGACTGGAATGGGCAATGGGGTCCAATCATATTTACAGCTGAGTTCGTTAAAAAAAAAAAAGCTGTATGGATTGCCTATTGCTACTGCATGCAGGCCAGGGAAAAATAAGCAGAGAAGAGATGAAATCAGGCGGCTGGAGGAGAGAAATAAAAAAAGCTGTGTGTCCTGTGAGTGTGAGCAGCAATGCGCCGCCTCCATGTCCGTGGAGCAGTAAATGGGGTTGATGCTTGATAATGTACAAAACCAATAATGCAATATGCAGTATGCAAAGCCTGCTGCTATTCTGTTCCTGCAACAACACGTGAAACCACTTCCTCGATCTCCTCTTTGTTATCCATCGATCCAGTAATGCAAGCAACTTTAAGATATCATATACCATTTTGTAACGTAGCAAGTGCCTACAACACGGGTCATGGTTTATATGGTTGATACCCAAAATCAACCCATGCAGGTCGGGTCATAACCGTATTCAAGTCATTCAACAAAGTCGACAAACACAAACACTCGAGCACCCGTTGAGTTGTATAACCATATCCAATTCGAATCACGTCGAGCTGCATACAACATCCAAAGATCAAGTCAACAACCCTCTTGCAACACATAGAAACCTAACCCCAATATCCTACGAAAGTAGTCGAATTCCTGCCCTAGACTGAACGATGGATCAATCATGCAAGTTAAACTCAAGCCCAACGAGAGAGTCCAATCTCTAAAGACTAGATTTATACTCACGTTGTTCCACGTGGTTGATATGCGGATATGTCATAACATATTTTCATTGGATTAACCCTTTTAACGACAACACTACTCCCCCCTCCTAGTCATTTACAACATCATCACATATTTTAAATGCTTGTTAGGAAGCTTCATTTCATAAATAAATAAAATTTGATTAACATCGTAAATTAATTATTTATATTTCATGATAAATTAACGAAAATCAATATTTTAAAAATTTATCCAAACATGACCGACAATCTAAACATGATATCGTAATGGGACCAAGGATCCTTGTACCAATAACACAATGGGTAACACGAAGTAAAAGTTAAAACGATAATGGTGACCGAGAAAGTGGGGACCGAGTGGAGCTGGGGCCCCAGAGATGAAGATTCAGCCCAAAGGACAGCCAACCAGACAGAAACCAAAGCCCCCACTCTCCCTCCCAAACATCAGAAACAGAAACCAGCAGCAGCAAACGGGGACGGTGTGTCACGGTGGTGCTACCATTACCCATTGGTGCTGGTGATGGTGCTGTTGTGGGTGGGCCCCCTCCTTTTGTCCTCATCTTCTCAGCAGTCCACCCAGCTCATTTATTGGCGATACGGCCTCCTATGAAGAAAGCCTAGCTGCGGGTACAGCCCCTAGTAGTTTTAGGCGACACATCGTTCTCTCTCTCTCTCTCCCCACACACACTTGATCGGGCCCCACCCATCTGTCCTCCCGGGAACCCACCGTGAACCAGGCCCCCACCCCGCAAACTCCTCCTTGTTCCCCCCTCATCTTCGGTTGTGTTTCCACGCACCAGCGGTACTCTTTCATTTAGGCCGGTTTACAATGTATTATTATCGTATCACAAAAAATATAATATTTATTTTTTAAATCGTTTTATGATAAATATAATATTTTATATAAAAAAATTTCAAATAAAAAATCAAATTAATTATAATACATCTATTATAATTATTATCATAAATCACAATATCGATAAATTCAAACACAATCAT
Organism: Drosera capensis; assembly: GCA_001925005.1. NCBI lineage: Eukaryota > Viridiplantae > Streptophyta > Magnoliopsida > Caryophyllales > Droseraceae > Drosera > Drosera capensis. Next base: position 38,757 of record LIEC01007024.1, read on the forward strand.
AAAAATCAACATTAAGTCAAACCGTTGTGCTTTTTAATATGATGGAGATAGTATATGACATTTTCTCTCCGTTTCATATTATATGCAATACTTTTCATCATTATACTATTCAACACGTATTTTTCTGAGATTCGTTCGTCGTCTTAATGACACAAGAAAATTATGTCATTGATATCAAGTTGAATTACATAACATAAATTATCATTAATATTTTATGATAATTTTTCTAAAAATGACATTTGATCTACCGTCACACGAATCAAACTTTTTCTCGACAAATGTGATATTCAAAGTATGACGTTTAATTTGGAATGAAGGAAATATTAGATTTAGTAAGCTTTTCATATAAAAATATAAAAAAAAAAATCATCAATCTCTTATCTAACATCCCTTATTTTCTCTCAAAAATGTTATAATAAATCTCACTATCATTAAAAAAAAATACTTTTTTTATCAAAGTTCACAAGCATTCAACACATATATAAATATGCATGTCGGATCAATGGCTTATCTATATTATAGAGCGGAAGGAGTAATATTTTAACTATTTATATTATTTAATACGTATTTTAACAAGATTCTTTTAATAATTAGATGATATAAAAATATTTTTTTTAAAATCCAGATTATATTACATAACAAAAAATATCACTAGTGTTTTATAAAAAATTTATCAAAAAATATGATTTGATTGTCCAACAAAATGAATCAAAATTCACATCGACATATATACACAGTGTAACTGTTATATGTTTCATAAAACAGATGGAGTAAAAGGTTACTATCTTCGTCAGACTACTATCTTCGTCACATAATAAACGAAACATTTGACCCTAGTAGATTTGTCTGAGGCTTTTTTTGATCGGCAAGATGAGTGATTGGATACTCTTACGTGCATTTGTCATTAAGCATTGGTCATAGTGCTGATGCTATTCCTGAATCTGATGTTATAAAAATTAATCGTCACGGTGTATAGTGCTCTTATGACCCCTTTCTCAAAATACGTGATTAACAGTGTCATTTGGAGAATTGTTTTGTTTATCATGTGACAAAGGTAAGATTTGGATTGTGAGAAAATACTTCTAACATCTTCCAACAGTCTAATTACACTCTTTTACGATTTTTTATATATCGTCCCTAGTCGAAACTCAGTCCATCACATGCCAATCGATAAGAGAGTTTATGATCTCAAAAGATGATAAAAATACTATAGCAACTACTAGCACTTGGTCGATGGCCAAAGTACATATCTAGCTAGTTTACATTATTGTGATCTTTCTTCTGTTATCTAGTTCAGCACTCCAGAATTAATCGGACCGTGCGTGCGTGCGTGTGCGTGACATTCATTCATATACTGTTGCTCTACTCTCAATTATGCAACTGAGAAAAGTTAAATGCTATGCTAATGCTATCAAACTCTGATTAAAGGTAGCATAGGCAAACACAGTAAAGTTTGCAAAACAAGTGAATGAACGGGTAAAGATATTTACTGCTCTGCATTGGAAAGGTAAACAAGCAATCATCTATGCTCTTTTTATCTTTTGCCTTTTTGGCCCTTGTTTTCCCCCTTCTTTTGCCTTCTCACTTATGCTCACTGCCATCCGAAATAATTATAATAGATTAAATATATATATTTATTAAGATGAAGTTTAATTTTTATTATGAAATGATTAAATTATTTTTTTTAAAAAAAATAAAATATTAATTATAATTTAAGTTATGTCCTATAACTTAACGTCGACGGTATAATTTTCTAACATCATTAAAAATAAAATAAAATTCTTCAAAATATATGTTGAATAATATAAAAAAAATATTATAATTATTTTAAAGCGAATGAAGTATCTTTGCTTTGGGCCTTTTGGAGTCGGAGCCAAAAGTGAGATTAGAGATGGATCATCCAAACATATGGATAATATTATGAATTTCGACACTTTTCTTCCATAATAATGAATTTTTGCTCAAAGATGACCGGCTTCGTAACCTTCATTAGCAGATTCATTTTCTATTGAAATCTCATATGTATCATTGACATATCATTTTTGTCTCCAATTGTAATGGAATTCATAGATATAGGAAGAAGGCCTATTCTTCATCCGAAATTCTATTGGAGCATCATGGCTAAACAACTACTAATACCTTTGTCCACCACTTATCAAGTGCCATACAATATCCAAAAAAATAAATCACATAAAAAAGACAGAATTTGAATTCACGACTTCATATCCCAATTTTCTTTGATATCATGACGAGGAATTCATTCCATAAAAAAACGAACTAAAAAAGGATGGCGATGATCACATGATCTCCTCTTTAAAATGGCGGCATGAAATGGTATGTCTATTACTCCAAAACTCCCATCCAAATACTCTCGTATTAGCATAATAGAAGTGCTAAAACAATGTACGTATAAAATCATGCCACTAGGTGCTAGCTACTTGTAGTTAGCAAATGGTGGAAATGAGTTAACAGTATAAGAATGACAAAGGAACTATTTCAAATCACACACGCACGCATGCTTGCAATTACTGCTATTGACCGGACCGGACCTAACTCATCCCCTAATCAACCTTAAGCATACTATTCAACCTTCGGCATATATACCAATCTTTCGATTGTCGCATAATTTATAGACAACAGTTCAATCGAACAATAGATTAGGTGCATTTTCCAAACTCATTACCATCGACGACATTGGATAACAATTAAAGCACATCACGATTTTTTAACTATAACCGAAGATCCACAATTTCGTTAGCATTGATTTCATGGAATCGGGGCCTTGCATAAAGGGAAAGCGAATGTGGGTTGCCCCAAAAAAGAGGGAAGCAACTTTTTATTCTAACTTTGGCAGAGGAGGACGCATCGTACAATAGTAATTCCATGTGGCCCCAGATTTCCCCCACTTGAACTTTGTTTGATTTATTGGATTTCAGTGCCTTTTTTTCTCTCTACCATATGTACATGTTGTTTCCACTCCGACAGTTTACAACATGGTTTAAAAGCTGATCTTTGCTTAACATAAAATTTGACTGAAGTTTAATGCTCAAGTTTCACAATTTATATTTGTACGGTCTCCCATCTAAAACACTAATTCACGTTGAGCATGTTAAACTGTAAAATTTTAAGGTGACAAATTATCAAAAAAATACACCTTATTAGTATAGATAGTATTATCAAACAATTTCAATATTTTTTTGAGATTAAATACATCCCCATTTTAAGAACACAACGTCCTCATTGTGACTTAAACCATAATACACAGCTCCAGAACCTTCCCCCGCTAGACGACTGACTTGGACCCCTTGTCCATAGATCCAGCTCACAATCGCAGAATTGACATATCCTATCATTATTCTACGTTAACCATGTTTAATTGCGAATTTCTAAAATGATGGACTATCGAAAAAATAAATACATATCCTTAATATAAATAATATTATAAAATCATTTTAACATTTTTTAGATATTACCGTACTATAAATAGTACCGCATCTAAAGTCAGGACAAAGTAATAATCAAATTATTAAATCAAGTAAAAAAATCACTCCAAAAGCTCGCCTACAATTCCTAGCACAAAAGTATCACCACTCCAATAGCTACAACAGACTCATTAATATAACTCTCTAATGGAAACAAGATCATTCGGCAAAATCACAAAACATCGATACACACACATCTTAAAACGCATAACATAATGACATTTCGGAACACATATAATGTTAGATCTATCATGCTTAAGCCCCATTTTATCCTTTTATGTTCTTTTTTTTTCTTCCCTTTTCTTAGTATTTTCTTGGACCCGAATGATATTATTGCAGGGTGCAACACATTCCTTCCCCTTCTCATTTGAGGTCCAAGCTCATTCCTCCCTGGTGTGTATATATACACACACAAACACATGAACCACTGCCACACTACTCCCAGTTAGTTCTCACCACGCAGACACAACACAAACCATCTTCTTCCTACAAAGCTCCAGAAAGGCACATCCTTCTCCTGCTACTACAACACCACCAGAACTCCCTCAGCTGTCATTCTTCAAATCATGTTGGGAATGAAAGAGGTGATGATCGAGTGGGAAGATGCCTTTGCGGCCTCGGAAGACCAGGGACTACCCCCGGGCTTCCGGTTCCACCCTACGGACGAAGAGCTCATCACGTTCTATCTCGCCTCTAAGGTCTTCAACAACCACATTTTCAACGCCACCACGACTCTCGTCAGTGGTGGCGGTGGTGGTTGTGGCGGCGGAGGAGGAACGACCCCCTCCTTCGCCGGGATCCACATTGCCGAGGTTGATCTCAACCGTTGCGAGCCTTGGGATCTTCCAGGTAAACTGATCAATGTGGTTTCATCCTTTTCCAACTTCAATATCAGCTGTCTAGTTTTTCTCATATAAACTTATTCTATCCTGAACCCTGAATCCCGAACCCTGAATCCTGAACCGGAGTTCTGATAATCGATACTAAAATCAATGTGATGAGCAGAGAGGGCGAAGATGGGGGAAAGAGAGTGGTACTTCTTCAGCCTGAGGGATAGGAAGTACCCGACGGGATTGAGGACGAACCGGGCCACCGGAGCCGGATACTGGAAGGCCACCGGCAAGGACAGAGAGGTGTATGGTGGCTACAACGGAGAGACACCATTGCTGCTCGGGATGAAGAAGACGCTCGTGTTCTACAAAGGCAGAGCCCCTCGTGGTCTCAAGACCCGTTGGGTCATGCACGAGTATCGCCTCGATGGTCACTTATCCTACCGCCACTCCTGCAAGGTATAACACCACACCACTGCCTCCTGTCCATATTCACAAATGATACTGAGTGATCATCTCATTCTATATCATATAAATGGCACGATATATAACTTAAACTACGATTAGTGTTGAAAACAGAGTGACACAATGTCAGAAACTAAAGACTAATGTGGTATGTGTGTGTGCTGGTGCAGGAGGAATGGGTGCTATGCAGGATATTCCACAAGAGAGGAGACAAGAAGAGCTCCATTTTTCAAGCACACCCTGCTGCCCATCAGCCCTCCTCTCCTCACCGTGCCGATTCCCTTCACCAGCAGCCGTCTCCGTTGCCCGGTGACGCTTTTCCCTTGCCCGGCAACAAAGCGTCACCGCCGCCTCCACTGCTGGGGAATCCTCAACCTCATATCCCATTCCAAGAATCAGACATCAAGTCCCTGCTAAATCACTTCGCATTCCCGCCCCAGATCAACTGTTTCCAACTCATAGCCCCCGGTTCATCTCCCGTTCCGCCACCAATTTCCACGGCCACGATCACAACCACGACCACCACCCCAATGAATAATATCAAGGGTGATGCCAACAGCCACTCTCATGACATTTCGCCGTCAATCGACTTCAAGTCACTCCTTTCACATCAGGATCATTATACTAGCAAGGAACAGATATCTGAGCAGTCACGACCAAAGCTGCAGCAACAGCATCATGCTATTCCTAAACAGTGCAAGACGGACACCAACGACTTCAACCTTCTCTTCCAACATCACCCGGCTAATCAAAGTTCACTAAACTCCTCCGGCGTCACTACGCTCGGGGACAACTGGCTAGACAAAATATGCCAAATCCAGCTGCCGCCGCCTCTCCCACCACCGTCTCAAATTCAATACCCTCTCAACTTCGGGTTCGATAGCAGCAGCATCCTAGGCATAAACCCCGATTTGTCGTTCCCGAGCTCGGGGTTTTCCAAGGAAGCTGCAACGGGATGTCTTCCGATGCCAAGGATCGTGGCATCGGACGCTTACGCCTCGCATTATAATTAGAGAGCGTGTGTAGATCAGTTAATTACAGTTCTAAGATGTCCAAAGCAAAAGCAAGTAGCATCACTAGGCTCGCTCTATCTCTCTCTCTGTTATGTGCTCCTACTGATCAAATCAAAGATTCACTGATATTTTGGCTACTAATAGCAGTACTGTACCAAGAGATTCTTCGCTATAAGTATCAGGATAAATTGCCAAATCAGGAACATCTGTGCCTTGACAGATTTCTAAATTAAATTGTGGATAATTAGGGTGATTACACCCTATCTTGAATTGACAGGAAAGATGGGATGGGAGGAGGGGGGTGGGTGCAGCTTAGGTTAGCTCCTAGCCTAGCTGTGAAATTTCATGACCATAGAATAATTGTACAGGGTTTGATAATTATGTAAAGGAGGACTGAAATCTATGATCATAATTTACCACAGATAAGACTATATATACAATCATTTCATGGATCTCACTCTAGATGAAAATCTTTGGCCTCAGGGATAAGTAATTACATATAATGCCATGATCTGCTAGCAATTCGCTTCATATGCACCGTAATTTGATAATTCCATAAATACTACACTTCTAAAAACTACAGAATTCGATTTCAACATAAGTATGTATGAATCAACTGCATCAAGCTTTGCAGCTTTCATTATACTTGCTACTCCACTATTATCCTGTGATACATACAACGTTAATTTCCGCTCTTACTAATAGCGTACTACTCATACCGTCCTAAAATTTAAGAATTTCAATATTTTCTCAAGTACCCACAAAAAAAAATTCAATCCTGATGAAACGATTGAAGATAAATTGAGACGGGAGGAATACGATTTACCCTATGATTTGTCTTTTGTGAATTTGGCGCGAGGAAGAGGGGGAGGGATGGGGAGCACGCAGAGTGGGAGATGGAGTTGAGCAGAGCAGATAAGAGTAGTCCCATTGCCATTGGGGTAGACAGTAACAGCTAGGAGTAGGCGATGACCACCCTAGAACACCCACCTGTGCACTAGCTCTCTGTACAACCACAGTACCCACCCAAAGACAAAAATTGAGAGAAGAAGGAAAAGAGGAAGCGTACAGCCATTCATCGGATTCGAGTTCCATAAGCTATAGGATATTATCAGTGTAACATGAATATGCTCAAGCTTAAGATGCAATAGACAAAGCAATGAAGGAAGTAGAAGAGAGTTTTGCAGAATGAATCCCGAGCACTTGCATTAGAGTCTGTATAATAGATATTCTATTAATTTTTTTTTTTAAATTGAATGATGATATAATATAAAATTATAATTATGTTAAAAAAATATATTGAAATTTGTGTAAAATTATAATTTTTTTAAAAGATATAGACAATCACTACAAGGTTGACGTATTACTATAACATTCTTTATTTTTTTTAGTTCAATTCACTGACATTATATAATACTATAAAAGATACACTCTTTGTTTCATATCAAATACAACGTTTTTTCTACCGTCCCAAAATATATATAATATTTATTTTATTTTTATATTTGATATTAAATTAAAAACATTATCTCATCATATCCCACTAATTTTTCTTACATTCTCTTACATATTTTTACATCAACTCCCACCATCTTAAATAAAATACAATATATTAATCAAATTCAACTTACCGGATCAAACTGTTTCATATAATCTTTTGCCACAAGGAGTAAAAAACAGAGGAAAGGGTAGAGATTCTGATGCAAGTGCTCATGGTGCTACTCCGCTATAGATTTCATTCAAATGATAATCTCTCCATCATACTATCTCTTGTGGCAACAGATTTAGGAATCCAGGCGATCACTTTCACGTGGCGAACTCTTTTCTGCTGGCAAGGAATACCCTCATCTTATGATCCATCCAGAGTAGGTGATTGAATGAGGTTCATGCATCATATGATGCAGCAATAACGAAGACAAAGACCTCCACTTAACCTGTATCTGACAACATAATTTTCCCGAACTTAGTCTTTCTATCAGCCATCCACATTTCCACTCATTATTTCGGATTTTATTCTGCGTAGGAAACCAATAACGAAAGCATCGGCAGACATGTTCTACAGCCATTGTAGTAGCAGAACATAATTTTCACTCGAGTCAACCAGGAAAATAGAACAGCAGAAGATTGAGGAAAATCACATCATATATTCGGATCCACAATGACCACACTTCCAAAGCTGATTCATCTTTAGCAGGTTTTTATAGCGATAGCAGAGAATGCTGAACACACTCAAACAAGCGGGGTAGAATTCAACATCACATACCAAGTAAAGGGTTCCAAAAACCACCTAGCAGATTATTACAAGCTCCGGCAAGCATCAGTCGTGTTGGCCATTATGAATAAGGAAGCTGACATGTCCTGTGACAAAAGAAACATGGGCATAAGAACAATAAAAATGAACTATCAATTCATGGCTTGATGAGAACTAGAGATGCTAATCCTAAGTCCTAACAACAACCCAATGCATGCGTGAAGCAAAGTCTCCTGAGCTCATTCTTCACTAGCAATATTATATAGTAGTTCCATATCATATATTGTTTAAGAGAATCCTTGACATATTTACAAGAGAAAAATAGATCAATTCAATCATTCACACTCTTGATGCTTGCATACAATAGGGGAGGCCCTAACGAAGGCCTAAATCTTAATCAACATCACTTTGAACCTCATCAGTACCATCATATCATCGCATCCAAATCCATCAATTTCACAGACCATAACCAGAAACCACAATCCACAATCTTAATCCAAACACCTAACCTAACTGAGCATCAAGTCGCAAGTTTCATCGCATCACAATGCAATAAGCTGATAGTCCTGACCATTCTGAATCTCGAAGCAGAAAATTTATAACAAATGTTCAAACGAACTCTGAAAGGTTCTTTTTCAAAAGTCTCTTGATCTAACTATGACAGGGAAACCCTGACGATGGCCTAAATCTCAAACCACCAACGATACTATCATTGCATCCCTTTCAAATACATCAAATTTACACATATCAACACCAAGACTCACATTCTCAATTCACACGCTAAACCTAATCAAGAATGAAGAATCAAGTCTCAATTCGCATCGCACAATGCAATAACCTCAATGGAATTGCACAATCAGAAAACAATATAACATCAGGATCTAACAATACTAGATACACCATGATCCGATGTGCCTAGTCCAACCATAAACGAATGAACAATCATCAAACACCGCAACACCAAACACAAATCACAGTCACCATCACAACCACAATCATCGAACCCTAATCCTAATCCAAATCCAAATCACAATCACAACAACAATCATCAAACCCTAATCCGACTCCCCAACCCTAACCACATCAAAACCGCAAACCAGAGCCGTCTAATCAAATCTAATCGAATCGAGGTCTCACCAGATAAACGGAAAACCATGACAACGATTTCAGTTGACGGCGGCGGGGTCGAGAGATTTCTTGGGCTTGGAGTAATCGGGAGTGGAGTAAACGAGTGATGCGATCATGGCGGCGGGGAACACCACGAACTTCGCCACCGTCGCCAGCTTCGACAGCAGCGGCTCGCCTCTCATCAATCCCGACATTGCAGTGTCGCAGAGTTCGAACAGAAGAATTCACAGATCGAGTGGATTCGATGATGGTGTTGCTTCTCCTTCGTCGCTGCAAACGGAAATGTCTAGAGATAAAAAAGCAGAACCTTTCTACTTCGGTCTCACGATGTTTGAGTCATTTTTTAATTAGAAATATTAATTCGGTTGAAATTGTTTGATCGAAATGTAATTTTATATATATTAAATTAATTTTATTATATTAATATAAATTTATTATTAAATATAAAAAGTAAAAATATTATATTTATATTAAGATTAATAAAAAAT
>LIEC01007024.1:48557-75014 GCA_001925005.1 Drosera capensis
AAAGAATTTAGCAATAAATTAGTCTCTCAATCACAAAACAAATGTTTTTTAATGTTCATATTTATTGATGTAATGTTTATTTACGTTGTGAAATATTTTTTTGTTTTATATAAAATTTTTGCAACCATATAAAAAATATTATGTGGTTAAGAATTAAAATTTAAAAAAATAAAATATATAAAATAAATATTATAAAAAAATATTAAATAAAAATAAAATAAAAATATTATAATTATAATAACATAAATAAAAAATATATTATAATTAAATTAAAACGAAGAAAAAGATAAGGTTTTATCCTAACACACGGTGGAACTCGCCACGCCAAGCTCACTCATTAAAGAGTTAATTTTAACATGATCACTTAACTTACCATTCATACCGATATTAACAAGATCTGATCCAAAACAAACATAACAGATCCTGTTACAATTGATCCAGGAAAAGCGAACCAATTCTTCTCCAACCCTGCAAACCAACGATTCTCGGATTCCATACGTATGCGAAGAATACACAACAAAGAGTCAACCAAGTCGCTTAACATTCAAATGAACAAACTTTCCATATAAAATACAGGCATAAACTAACGTTAAATTATTGGGACCAAAACTTTCCACCTTTCTTACACCCACAAACCCTAATTTCACCACCACTTTTCAATAGATTCTAGACAAGATAACATAACAATCATGTTCCTCCTCCACAAAGAAACCAGTGGCCAAGCAAGCACCACCTCAAATGTCCCAAATCATCACAAATCATTCCCAATTCTCATCACCCTGTTGAGCAGGGAGCAAGAAAACCCTTAGCTTGCTCACCAAAACACACTTTCAACATATACATATCAATCCCTGTTGCCTGGATCTGATTCTTAATCAACAACAACAGCTACTACTTTTATCTAGGTATCGCGTCACAGACAGACAGGTCAAGGGCCAATTATACCCAGAAGAGCAAAGATGGCGACGGCGGGGGCGAGTGAGTTCTTGGACAAGAAAGGGGAGTCCAACACACAGCTTCTTCAAGAACTTGAAGCTTTGAGTCACACCCTTTATCAAAATCACACCCGGAGGACTGCGTCCCTCGCTTTGCCGCGGAACGCAGTCCCCTCGCCAGCAGCCTTATCTGCCCAAGTTGATCAGGTGCCTGATCGTGGAAGAATCAATGCGGATTACAAAACTGCTGCAGCGGCCAACAAGCCGCGGGCTAGGCGGATGTCGTTGTCTCCATGGAGATCAAGGCAGAAACAAGAGGATGATCACCATGAAGAGGATTTAGCAGCGGTTGCTCGAGGCCGGAGTGGGAACCCGGACGAGCTTAAGCTGTTCGAGGACAGCGTTTCGGGGTCTGGTAAGAAGGGGATTTGGAATTGGAAGCCGATGAGGGCTTTGTCTCATATCGGGATGCAGAAGCTGAGCTGCTTGTTTTCTGTTGATGTTGTATCGGTTCAAGGATTGCCCGCTTCGATGAATGGTCTGAGGTTATCTGTTTGTGTTAGGAAGAAGGAGACCAAGGATGGCGCGGTGAATACCATGCCGGCGAGGGTTTCACATGGGGCGGCTGACTTCGAGGAGACGCTGTTTATCAGGTGTCATGTTTATGGTACTCCAGGGAGTGGAAACCAGCTGAAGTTCGAGCCTAGGCCGTTTTTGATCTATGTGTTTGCGGTCGATACTGATGAGATTGATTTTGGAAAGAGCTCAGTGGATTTGAGTCGTCTGATTCATGAATCGATAGAGAAGAGTACTCAAGGCGCGAGGATCAGGCAATGGGATACCAGCTTCAGTCTTGCAGGGAAGGCCAAGGGAGCGGAACTTGTGTTGAAATTGGGGTTTCAGATCATGGAGAAGGATGGGAATGCCGTGATATATTCTCAAGCTAGCGAGTTGAGGGGTAAGAAGGCCTCATCTTCCGCTGCACGAAAACAATCCAAGACGTCATTCAGCATCCCTAGTCCGAAAATCACGAGCAAGACTGAAGTTTGGACTCCATCTCAGCCGGGAACGACTGCTGCTGATATTCAAGTCATTGATCCCTTGAATCTCGATGAACCTACAACGGATGCTTCACCTCCTGCAGCTGGAAAATGGAAGGAACAGGAGTCGAAGATCGAAGAGCTTGATCTCCCTGAATTTGAGGTCGTGGATAAGGGCGTTGAGATCCAAGAGAATGTGGAAGGGGTTGTTGAGGAGAAGGAAGTCACTGTGAAAACTGAGGTGAAGACTCGGTCCAATGAGGATGTGAAGGAGATGGTGCAGAATCAGTTCCATCTCACGAGAATGACGGAGCTCGATTCCATCGCTCAGCAGATAAAGGCCCTTGAAACAATGATGGGCGACGAGACCTCAACCAAAACGGATGAAACAGGATCTCAGAGGCTTGATGATGAAGAAGACGCAGTCACAAGGGAGTTTCTGCAGCAGCTCGAAGATGAGGAGGAGACGGGTTCTCAGGGCGATCTGTACCGCTTACCATCCCTCAAGCAAGAGGGCAGTGATGAGACATCGGATGAAAAATCGAACGTTTTTCTACCAGACCTTGGGAAAGGTCTGGGCAGTGTTGTGCAGACAAGGAATGGCGGGTACTTGGCTGCCATGAATCCTTTAGATCTGCCAATGGCGAGGAAAGACACTCCAAAGCTTGCTATGCAGTTGTCAAGACCATTCGTCCTCACATCGTATAGATCCATGAGCGGGTTTGAACTGTTTCAGAGGATCGCAACCCTTGGGCTCGAAGGGCTCAGCACTGAGATTGTATCCCTGATGCCCATCGAGGAAATAATGGGAAAAACTGCAGAGCAGGTTGCTTTTGAGGGCATAGCATCTGCAATCATCAGCGGGAGGAACAAAGAAGGAGCTAGCTCAAGCGCTGCTCGAACTATTTCTGCTGTCAAAACAATGGCAACTGCGATGAGCATGGGCAGAAGAGAGCGGATAACTACAGGGATCTGGAACCTGAGTGAAGATCCGCTAACCGTTGAGGAGATTCTGGCATTTGCAATGCAGAAAATAGAGGTCATGTCCATTGATGCCTTGAAGATTCAGGCAGAGATGAGCGAAGAGGATGCCGATGCCCCATTTGACGTCTCTCCTCTCGCAGGCAGAATCCTCACCGAAGGTGGAAAAGATCGGAGCGACCCTCTAGCTTCTGCTATCCCACTTGAGGATTGGATCAAGTCCAACAATGCTAACACCTCCGATGAAGAACATGGTGATTCAGCAACTGTAACAATAGCTCTGCTCGTCCAACTCCGCGATCCCCTCAGGAGATATGAGGCGGTCGGAGGCCCAATCATAGCACTGATTCAAGCAACAGAAGCAACTGTTAATACAGTTGATGAATACAGTGACGGTAAGAAATTCAAGCTGGTGAGCCTGCACATTGGTGGCATGAAAGTTCAGACAGGACTTAAGAAGAACGTATGGGATACCGAGAAGCAGAGGCTTACCGCTATGCAGTGGCTGGTTGCATATGGCTTCGGAAAGACTGGAAGAAAAGTGAAAGCAGCTCAGAAGGGGCAAGATTTGCTGTGGAGCCTTTCGTCGAGGGTAATGGCAGATATGTGGCTCACATCTATAAGAAATCCAGACGTGAAGTTCGCAAAATAGTCACAGAATCGATGGTACTCCATACTTCTCAAAAGCACATTCAATCGATTCTTTCAGACTTTCTCCTGTGAGTTTGTGTGTTATAAGACAGGATACAGAGTGCCAAATAAAGAGTAGAAACTCGTCAACCATAGTATTTTCTGTTTCTTCAGTCGATGTAAAAATGTTGTTTGATACGTATGTTAAATGTTAATGCGAGTGCTTGCAGCAGAATCAGCTTTACAACATGAGAGAACCCATAACACGCACTTGGATCATATTTCTGATTAAATCGATTAATGGTATCAGCATACATGGTGGATCACAAAACGACTCCATTGCAGGAATATGGTTTACACCCGCACACATGCTGTTATAATATAGCATCCGAAATTCCGAATCGAAGTAACTCACATACCATACAAAGCTCAACGTCAGGAGATATGGGAATCGCGGAAGAAGCAGATACAAAGATGCCGCCTTCAGCCAACTGCTACCATCATGATCTGCAGAGGAAAACACACCCTTTATCATTAAAAACGAACCAAGCATCTTAATGAAACTGTTGGTCTCTATAGCCTTCAGGTATTCACAGTGCAATCCAAATTCTTCGTTATCAAATGTTTATTCGGTGCATGATTATTGTAACGCCTCCAATCCCAACATTACTTCATGTTAAGCACAAAAGAAAGATGCACCGGTAGCACTATGAAGTCATTTATGCATGTCCTTACAATTATAAAACTGATTTCACAGGATAATCGTTGCATTGAATATACTGATACAACAAATCAAGGAGCATAGAACCATTAGCACACTGTTGAAGGTATTAAAACACAAGATCACACAGCCATTGTCACATAAAATCACCAGAAAGGACATGGATCCTCTACTGTAAGGATTGGATAGCAGAGGCGCTGTCTTCAATTCCAACCATCCAAGCCCTTTTATTATTTTCCAATTCCAAAATTTTAAACCCCTTCCATTTCTTTAAGCCGTTGATGTACAATCCCGACAGCAAGGGATCCTTCTTCGCAGAGAAATCAGTAAAAAAAAGAACATGAAAAGAAATATTTTTATATCTCTACATAATTCTTGAAAACCCTAGATAACATTGATGGATTTGAGAAGAGTGCACAAAAGAGAGAACATTGAACACTTTCTCTCGATGGAAATTAAAAACAAATAAACAACATAATCATGAGACACGCATTGTAAAATTGCAGTCACCTGGCAATCGGCATTGAAAAGCAAGCAAAGACCCCAATCAACAAAACAGGCCCTCACAAACAGACCCAGACACCGCACATTCTAATCAGGCCACTCCTTTTGGGCCTCACAATCAGCCCACACATCTCTCAGCCCAACACACAAACCCTCACTCATCAAATTCAAACCTGATAATTATCCACAACTAATCACAAAAGATAATCATCATTAAAAAAAAATCAACAAAGATAATTAATCACTAAAATCAATCACAAACCACATCACCACCAACAACCTCTCCATGCCGACGCCACCGCCACCATCTCCGCCGCCGGACGCCGGACTCCCGATCGACGGCCTCCTCCTCCAACTGATCGCCCTCATCTCCGCCACGATCACGCTCATCGTTCTCCTCTTCATGGCCCGCTGCTTCCTCCTACGCCGCTTAGACCAAAACGTGACTTTCACCTCTCCTCCTCATTCTCCCTCCACCGCCGGCATTGGTCGAAAGGTCCTCGATTCATTCCCGATCGTCTCGTACTCCGCGGATCGATATGGAGACAAGATGATCGATTGCGCTATCTGCTTGACGGAGTTCCAGGAGAACAATGAGGTTAGGGTTTTGCCCGGGTGCGAGCACGGGTTCCATGTGGCGTGTGTTGATCGGTGGTTGCGGGGGAACTCGTCGTGTCCGAGTTGTCGGAGAGTTTTGGTGTCGGAGAAACAGTGGTGTCGGAAATGTGGGCCGACGGCGGCGACGGTGGTTGGAGGTGTTGGTGGGGCGGCGATGTCCGGGTTTTGGGTGAGGTCGAATGTCGTTTAATGGTTCGTTCACCGAACCTTGGAACCGAGATCATGGCGCTGAAATATTGTTTTCTTGTTATGATTTATGGAAGAGTCCAACTCGGAACAGATGTGATTAGTTTTTATTGATGATTTAATGATTCGTTCATTACTTCGTATGTTTTGGATCATGGAAATGAGGCTTTTCGTTCATTTACATATACAGAGCTGCTAAGCGCAATGATATCGAATAACGTGACTGTAGCTAAAACCACTAGCAGCTAAACGCACTGTCGATCGTAGATGAAATGCAGAGCATGAAATGTTGGGAAAAAAAAAGGGGTTTGAGATCATTATCATATCATAGAAGGTAGATATTTTTCATTTGAGACTTCTTCCCACGTGAACTTTATCAAGAATAGGATAATCTTTAATACCAGCTACATAGCTTTCACTCCAGATCCTGCACGACCGCACTAGTGACTAATACTGTATTAGTTTATCAAAAAGAGCACAAATCTTGACACTTTGATCAAAGTTCAGCACTTACCATTTCTACATTTGACATGATCTTATCAGCATTCTTCATATCTCCCTTAATCCTTACTCTAGATCTCCTCAATCATTCAAGAACTCACTAACTCAACGATCGAGTCAATGGAAGAACTCTAATCCAAATCAAAGACAATCCCTCAGATCAAGATCTTCAAAACGCTTGAAGAATACATTTTCTCATCTGATTTTGTTACGCTTCAAGAAAGAACCCAAGACAAAAAACCACATTCAAATCGGTAGAATACATATTAGATATAACTGTTAATCAAAAAACTTAAAACTATGGATTATGAATTGTTCACGTATATATTTTATTGTTTTCTTTTCTTCATAATCGATGTAGATAAATTTACTCACACATATCCTAAATAGATTTCACCCGTAAATTATATTGGTGCAATCACAACTACTCAGAGATCACGGAAATGATTCAGCAAGATCGAACACCATATACATAACCATAACTATAACTCAAGCACAACAATCGACCGCTTTCTCGATCTTCCTATCCCCGATTGCCTGCCGATCTGATTGATAATCACTAAACCAACACTACCACATCTTCGGCTACTACAGTTGAATAGCAATCACCATTTCCTGATCATCTAACACTATACACACTGATCGCGACATTCGACATCAACTTCTACGGAAACACAGTAACCACTCCAGCGGCCGGATCACCATGATCACCACTCGATCTCTCCGGCAATCCCCCGCACTTCTGACACCGAGCCGCGGCAACCAACACCTGCCGACAACTCGGACACGACGAGTGCGTTCCCAACCACGTGTCGATACAGATCACATGGAACCCGTGCCCGCACTGCGGTAAAACCCTAACCTCGTCGCCTCCCTTGAACTCCGTCAAACAGATCGCGCAATCTTCCACCCCTATTTTCTCCTCAATCGAATACGTAACTTTCGGGAGAGATTTTAGGACTTTCTTCTTGAGTCGTTTGTTCGCGAGGGAGGTGGAGGAGATGCCGAAGCGGCGTAGCCAAGCGCATCGGGCGACGGCGACGAGGCCAAGAACGCAGATGAGGGCGCAGAGGAGTGCCGCGAGGATGACGATGAAGTCCGAGTCGACTCGGTCCGTGGAATCGGTGGTGGACGGCGGCGGAGAGGTGGTGATGGGAGAGGTCATGGTGTGGGTTTGTTTTGGTGTTTTGAGCTCATCTGAAATCATGGGAATATGTGTGTACTGATGAAGGGGAGGTGTGTTGCTGTATTGGGATTGAGTAGATGAGATGAGATTAGTAAAGTTGTTATTAGGAGGGAGGAAGAGATTAGAGGATGTGATGGGAGTAGAGTGGTTAATTGTATCTATGATTAGGAGGGAGATAGATGCAGACAACACTGTTATCAGATAATTTTTAGAGATGATGAGCTTAGTATTGTGGTTGATAGATCTGAACAATGTTTGTTTTGAATTTATCAATATCGATCATTATATATTTTAAAAATATTACATGTATTTATTTTTGGTGAAACATGTAGATATTATTTTGAAAATAGATTTATAATTATGAGAATTGATTTGGATATGGATTTCGATGTAGTTAGAATAAAATTTATTAGGATTAGGATAAGGATGCAACTTTTCTATCATCTGTTACTGTTAAAATCTTGTTCATTCTAAGCTCGTCAACATCTAAAGGATAACCTAATGTAGTACACACACGTAAGCACAATTTATACTTATCAAGTCTCATGTCTTTGTGCAACTAACTATTGATGGACTGCTTCCATCCCAATCAAAACTTACTGCTAAAAGAATGATTTAACTATCATGTCGTCTTCATTGGTCGATGCCAACTCCACACAAGGGTAAACGATCAATTATGCAACCATCGTCGACAAGACAACAGAAAGTCTAACACAATGCAACTTACCAACTCGTAACTCCCACGTTGATCAAGGTGGTCCTAACTCCTCGCAGTTCACAGAACATGAAGACGTGCTACACATGTTGCCTTATATCACATCGCATTGACTATATGAATACGACGACACGACAATAATTTTCCTATGTAACGGATCATTTATGACGAAAAAACTCCCAAACCGAAGGCGTTGGTTGGAAAGAGGGGGCTGAAATGGATGAATGTTTGAGCCCAATGAATAATGCAGCGTTTTCATCGAGGTGGCGCCGTTTCCAGCCAATGGACAAGACAAAATCATATACGTGGGCAAATAAGAGCATCAAAGTCCATATAGTTAAGTCAACTTATCTATTGACTTCACAATATCTTCGTCACGAAAGATAATGAGACTTATAAAATGTTACTTCTGTTACGAATTTCTTGATATAATATTATTTGATGATTTGATAACATGAAATAGAATTTGTCCCGACAACTATACACAATCAATTTCGATGCGACTTTTATGTGATGGATGCTCGAATGCATGAGCATCGTCGCGTTCGGCTATAAGTAGTGCCCTCCTGGACAACCAAAGGTAGTAATGAAGAAGATGCATACCAAATTACTATGTCGATTAGATGAGTATCAATCGCATGCTTTTATTGCCAAAATAGAAAGTTGTTGCCTGCTCTTACAGGTTACAAGCTTGCTTCCTTAGTTCCTAATTTCACCTACTAATTTCACATCTTGTTCTTTGCTTAATACAACCATTTGGTTCATCTTCTCTCTCTCCCCTCTTTTCTACTTATTATTTTTTTTGGGTATGGTTCATCTCTTTGCTTACCACCTATTCCAGCAATCCTGATCGCCGTGATGAAAAAGGTTAACTAACCTTGTCGTGCCAACAACAGTATCATTGAACACGCGGTCGACCAAATGAAACTTCTTTGCGGAAATATTGCTTAGTCCTAAATTCGGACTCTCTAATCTTATAGGCGCAAAAACAATCCCGGAGATTCCGAAACAGGCGAAAACATAATGAATGATACACTACAGCCTGTAGATACCTTGTCATTTGGCTCGTTCCACTCTAGCCCTGATCTCAGCAAAATCATCAGGAGTATTCTTAACACAGGGTACTGAATGCTCATCATCACGACAAAAAATATAAGGTCATTAACAACGGATAATCGAATAACCTTAACCGTTTTACATCTAAGGTGGTATCTAAATAAGAACGCAGGAAGGTACAGGAGACTAAAGGTCTTCTACCATGGAAAGAACACAGGTTCAAGAGCAACATCTTAACCAAACTTTCTGGTGACTGCTAATAAGAAAGCAGGAGACAAAGATTTCGGATAAATCTAGTTCCGGAGATAAATCAACAACCTGCACTGATAAATTTAGATCACAGGAATACACTGACAAAAAATGTGAAAGGAAAGAACACAATCCAATCAAATTCCATGGTCTTCTGTTCCTAAACAGATTGTGCACGAATTACAAAACAGTCACAGGGCTAACTAGAACCCTAAACATGCATGGCCCATATGAATTAACATTCAACAAACATAAGATCCCGAAACGGCCGCATAACCAAACCTTAAAGGCTTAAACTTCATTTACCAAAGATTAGAACACAGGACCCAATGTGGCGGGTACTTGAATCTTGCAACATCCATGATAAGAACATTGGCACTAGCGTCATGGTAACCACCGATGGGCAATAATGTCCCTGCACCCGACTGCCCTAATGCAGGTCTAGAGTAACCAACAACAGCGTAAGCAGAATTCGTAGAATGGCTTTGCAGTACTCGTCTAAACTCAGACAAGGAACTGTCAGTGGCGAAAAAGGCCTCGATTTTCACCTTATCCTTGGGCACTAAGTCAACAATATTCTGAAAAGAGAGACCTTCGATATTGGCCTGTCTCAACAGCTCCTCGTCGTTCACCAACATGGTCTCATCATACCAACGCCAAGGACCTCCACACACGTTGAGGATCAATGCACAACGCGTTCAGGACAGTAGTCAGGTTAGAAAGACCGCAGTATGTAAGCTTCTGTTGTGTCACGAGATTAGTGGCAATCTCAAAGGATCCAGCCGCCGTGCCTGCTGCCATCGCTTCATCCAGTAATCTTTGTCCCTCATTGGAGTACAATGATATGGCAGGTGATGTTAGCTCCTTCCTGTACACAGAATTCATCGCCTAACTGTCAGCTGCTGGATCAATGACTGTTGCATTGTTTCGCTTGTAAGAACTGATCTCTCCACGAGGAGAAACACCAAAAGATGTAACAGAACATGAAAATCTTCGAACTTGATTGAAGTTTGATCGTGATAGCGACATTGAGACTTTCAAAGATGAAGCACGATGTGAAAAGTTGCCTAGGCGCCAAGATCTTTGAGGAATTGCAAAGAAAGAGGTTTGAATATGGTGAAGTCTAACAATTATTCATGCTAACTAGATTAAATTTGAGATGCAATTTATCCTTAATTTGATCAAGCGCAACAACGACAAGGACGAGAAACTCTCAAATTGATTAGCCCAACGATCTAAAATCTTTGGCAAATCCGACTTCGCGTGATCCAGGGTCGCGGCTGCAAGGTGAATAATGATTTTGCTACCTTGTGCATCAGTTTCAGTTTTTATGTTTCTCCATAATAGAAAGAGAATTTGATTCGTATTGTATCGTGTGAGATTTCATGCTCGGGAAATCTCCTTCAAATCTTGATGACATGAGTCCATTTTTTGTTATTTTACTTGCTCTGATCTATTCAGGAAAGGCAGGGAGAGCAGAGACAATATACACATAACAAACACAGCAAAGCAGCAAGCAGGCCGAGAGCAAATTAATAGTGCTTGTTCTTTCACTGATCGAATGAGGTATGAAATCTGTATTGTTTCGTTGAGTCAAGTTGTAATCAAGATATATGTCTCAACATTACTCGTGGAGTGTTTTGTTACGTAAATAATCTTGATTTAGGTTTGTATAGGTGACTATCGTCACTATGGGTATATGTATTGGAGTTTTTCTTATCTTGGGATAAACTTAGGTAAACAAACTATTAGTTATGTCTGCATATGGAGTCTTGAAATAGAATCTGTAAGTAAAAAAGGCTGTAGATTATACTTAACGTGATTATAGTACATTATTGTGTTTCGACATTGGACATAACTCTCTGACTTAGTCGGAGACGAACCAATATACATTTTATCTTGTTTATATTTATGCACTGATCATAAATTGTAAAATTGAGAACTGATTAATTATAAAGAATTGGTATAATTTGATTACCGTGTGAAAAAAAAAAAGAAATCCTAAATTCATCCTTTTTTTTTGAGTATTTTTAGTAATTGAAACCTAACAGAAATTCTTGTTATAATCTATATTTGAGTATAATTGGATATATAAAGTTTTATTGTTGTCACGATTTTAACACAAAACCCCGTATTCATTAACTTAAAAGTCAAAGAGTGTCGATCCAAAAGTATCACGCCAACGTTTACCATCAGCCACTTGTAAGATAATCCATTTTGTAATAAGACAATCCATACTCCACCGTCGCACCACAAACATCGAAATTACCGATCCTGGATTTCAAAACTCTCATCAGTCAGATTCCACTTCAAATCCAAATCACTAGATTCCCAAATCTGACAAGCTACATCAATGGCGACTCTCTCAAATTCTCTTATTCTATCTCACAATCCACCCACTCGTCTTTCGCCTGGTATTCGTCCCAATCTTCGCTTCATTCGTCTTTCTTTTTGATGTTTTGTGGTCGATTCGGTGGATTTTTATTGTTTGTTTGGAATTGATCAATGAGTTTGCGTTTCTGGGTGTGATTAGGGGTAGTTGATGAGACGGGTGTGAGATTGAGGGCTAGAGATGCAGGGGAGTTGCTAGGGTGTCTTTGTGGTATGAGTTTTGAGATGATGTGAAATGCAGCTTCATAATGTAGAAACATAGTTGCAAAATACTCGTTAACCGCCCTGTGTACGGAGAGCGACATACTCGAGTGTAATACTTCAAGAATTATGTACAGAAAGGAGTTATGCTACTTGTTGTGGTGGTTATGAGTATTTGATAACTCTGTGTAGAACCTCAAAAAGGGGAATGGAAGTTGGAATGATGCAAATGGTTCATCATTTGTCGCAACCATAGTGTTGTTACGCTGAACTTAGATTATCCGATAGACTCATAGTGAAGTGTCTGCCTATGGGATGCAATTTGTTCTTCTTGGTGCCTGGTGGTACAATTGTAGCTTCTGGGACCTGAATATATCACACGGTTGTACCTATGAGTAAACGTCCACACAGCCATCTTTGCTAGAAAAGCATTCGAGCAATCACATTCTTAGTTCTATAGAGGCATTTTGATAGCATCTATACATGTGTTTTTCGTTTTACGGATGGGTTTAGGTTTTGGTAAGCTGAGCTCACTACTAACCAACAAGTGGTTTCTCACATCAGGACCGTTGACCTTCACAATGCTGCATATCTTCCACATTTTTGTGTTTTATGCAAATCAAGTTCAATGGTTCATGGACCATGGAACAAATTCTTAGAATGGTGGTCATATTGGAGATCGATCTTCACATGTGTGAACCAGCATCATTCAAGCTTCCATATTTCTGCATGACATACATTGTGCTGGACTGCCGTATGGCACTATTTATTTACTTGGCCGTTTGATTCATACCCTTGTTAATAACAAGACCCTTGGGCATGCATCATGGCAATTTCCACATTTCCATCTATAATGGGATTCAGTGTGTTGCTAAGTTAAGATTCTGGAAATTAGGGTTCTAACTTCTAAGGGAAGTTTTTTAATGTCATCTCTTGGTTGTTATGTTTTACAGTTGTACCTTTTGGCCTGCCTATTAAATTGGTAGAGACAAATAAATTGGAAGCAGTTCATTTGACTAATTATGAAAGCAAAACCTTGAGAAATGTATATTTTCTTCTGTCCTGAATTCAATGTCTCTTTGAGTCCGGTTGACATCTTTATATCATGCAATCAGATTTTGATGCTTCTAGTTAGCTTCCCTAACATCTTAGGGCCTCCTTGTTAGGTTCTAGCAAGCCATCTGATCATTGCATTCATAAAGTGTCCTTCGCTCCATCTTATGCCAGAAAAACTGGAAAGTCCCTAATTGTTCGAGCTGCCTCCAGGTAAATTTTGCGCAACTGCTATTGTACTTGTTCCTGCTAGATTACCATTGGAGCATTGTTGATCACTTTTCTCGGTTAAACTTATGTATCTTATCTGCTGGCTGCGGTAATGATGTGTGTTTTCTTTGTTGTGTTTCATTGAGCAGTGATGGCAGCGGATCTGGCAATGCAGCTGCTTTTGTTGGAGGCTTTATTTTGGGAGGTTTGGTAGTCGGGACTCTAGGTTGTGTATATGCACCTCAGGTACTATTCATGTGCTATGCTCTTAAAGTTGTGTAATTTTCCGGCCTTTAAATCGCAATGCTCACTTTTCTGGATTATATGGAAGTGTATTCTGATTATCTCAGAGTTTGCAAGCCTGCTCGTTCTTGCTATGCGAAGGATGTTTGGCATCTGTATGCTATTTATGTTACCCAAAAAACCTGTGTGGGTGTTTTGATGTCTAGAAGACTAGTTTTCTTTTCATCTTTTCTCAAACAAATGCATCACTGCTTTTCTATTTGTTTGAAGAGGTTTGGGGATTAATGTTACTAAACCTGGACAATGTGAAATATATCAACTCATGGCGCTGGATAATTATTTATGTTACGGCAAGTAATTGCCTCTTAAGGAACTGTAATCTTGCATCAGATCAGCAATGCTCTGGCTGGAGCTGACCGGAAGGAATTGATGAGAAAGCTGCCCAAGTTCATATATGATGAGGATAAAGCGCTGGAGGTAATAGTTTTCACTCTTTTAACATGAGTTTGTTGAATTGTACAGTTCTACCTGATGCATGGTCGGAGCGAGCTCCTGCAATGAGTGACTGATTAGCCTTTTTGTTGTTGCTGATTGACAGAAAACAAGGAAAGTTCTTACGGAGAAGATTGCTCAGCTGAATTCCGCTATTGATGAAGTTTCTAATCAGCTTCGCTCCCAAGATGTGCCTAATGGAGCAATGGTCGATCCAGACGAACTTGAAACTGCCATATGAAGAACGTCTTTTTGAAGAACCTGAAACTTGAAACTGCCTAATGAGCAAGTTTCTACTCAGTAGTGATGTTGAAGATCACAGCAGTGTGTAACTGAACTTCGCGACCAGAAAATTGGTACTGATGTCCTCTTTTTCCTTCGATAGTCTAGACAAGTGATGTGTACTCCGTTCAGTGTCTCGTTGTAGAATATATTTGGCCTTGCAAACAAAGAAGCTTTCAGTCGTTTCAGTTGAGCTTATTGTCCTGTTTCTAGCCATCCTTGGTTTTTCTTTTAACAGCTTGTCCGATTTGCTGGGAATGAGATCTGATGATGATAGCTTGGAACAACAGATGTTGCCTAATGATCAAACAAATTCGTTTGCTTTGGTTAGTGTGTGTAATGGTGAACTTTGAAACCAGGAATGGCGGTACCGGTGAAACCGCAGCTTTCTCTCTGAACAGGGAGACGGACAGTCGGGTCACTCTTCATCTCTAGTGACCTAGTAGTGGCGGCTCGTCGGTCATCTCAATGGATGTCTGCAGTGTGCTCTGAAGCAAACTGCGTTTTGCTCCTCATGTACTGTATATTTCATCTTGTACGCTACACCTTAGAACTTTGAGAAAAATATGCAATTCATAAAGACAAAGATGCAGTTCATAGGAAATAATATATAGGTTTGCTATGACTATATCAAAATCAACCCCTTTTTCCTCATATTATATATGAAGTGGAATGTGAATTAAACCAAATACTCACAACTCAGTCACATGGGAAAGAAGGAAAATGGGATTACATGAAATGTTAACTTTCAGGTGAAGTTCATTCGTGAAAAGCAGATTCTTCATCCTTCCGTCTCTTTGTGCTGTCCTTCGATGTGTCCTTTTTTTCGTCGATCAACGAGAGAAGCGTATGGAGTTGCCTCTTGCGCGAACTACCCTGAGCATCAACCGTTGAGTGAGCATGGGAAATGTCGCGAAACCTGCGACAAAGTCTTACGAGGAATACAAAAAGAGCAAACAAGCAGGTTGTCCCGCATATGAGAAAAAGACCCCAGAAGCTCTTCAGGTGGAGTTGGCTTGATTCGATGTCGACGTTGTTGAGAGATTCTAGACTACAAGAGGTTCCTGACAACCATTTATCATGTATCCGTTGTAGATCCCCGTTCTCGGCTAATGTTAAGATCGCGATTGATATGTCTGGAGCTAGGGGAGAGTCCCTCGGAAATGCCTGAAGAAAGGGAGCCGCGCGTCAGTTAAATGACTGAAACGTAGGATATGTAAGTTGAAAGCACTTAAATGGATCACAAATAAACAAAGGCTCTTCCACCAATAATCAAAGGATAAAACAAGTCGTCGTCATCACCGACTAGTTATGAACTAGAAAATCACGATGGTGTTTTTCTCAACGAATCGAAGCTCACGCATCATATTGTGTCACAACCAGATTCATGATATGAGAAAATAGATGTTGATTGTAGAGACTTACGAAACCCCAGCCACTCCTTGTAAATGCTTGGCCTACAATTCTAAAATTGCATTGGCTTGAGAGAAAGAGTTCTATATATGGCAGTTCATCCACCACGGCGTCAACACGACCATCTTCGAGAGCAGCACCGTATTCTTCAGGAGAATTGAGGGCGATGAGCCTGGTTTCTGATATGTTGAGTTCCTTGCTTAAATACTGTTCGGCAAAGGACCCAACTTGGTATCCTATCCGATCATTACGGGCTCTCAGGGAGTCAATTCCGTCGATGGAAGACGACAACTGTTGAACCGTTAGGATGGAAGTCAAACTAGCAGTGTAGTTAGATGTCAATATCAAAACCACAAACAGCCATATGAGAAGCACCGATCGTCCGAGGGTGCTTTTCGTGTTCTCTCCTGTATGTGATTCAAAAGAAGTCAGTCAGTTTGCTAATTTTAATCAATAAATTTACTACAAGAAGGCGACAGAGCTCAATAAATCCAGACATCTATACTATTACTATTCAAGTTCAAAGCTGATAACACTTACTATGAGTAAAGGTTAGAGTCGACAAGCTGAACCTGCAAGCGACAAGAACTCATCACTTGGTAATTTGAAGCACGAATAGGAAATTGATGATAATTTCTCAACAGGAATTTTTGAGATTGATCAGTACTCACCAAAGGATGGTTATAAATTGTTGCAGCGGAGGACCACGAAACTCGTCATTTATCCTGTGCTCCATAATCCACATTACAACCCCGACGATAAGGAAGAACAAAAAGATCACACTCCATGTCATTGGAGTAAATGGGCGGAGAAAAGACCAAGGTCCTGAATTTGATCTCTTATAAGGTGCCACAACGACAAGTCCTGATTCAGCATACGGTTGCGTGAAATCCACAATCTTTGTCCTTCCTGTGACAATGGCGATGTCACCAATAGCAGCGTCAAAATCCTGTCACAAATAGCAATGGTTAGTTACCATACAATGACACACACATAAACCACGAGATGTCATAAAACGAATCTAGTGAGAAATATAACAATGCCGGAGTATACTCACACCAGATGCCACCATGGCAACAAGGTTGGTATAGTTTGGATTCTCAAGACCGTTACCGTAGCCAATGAACTGGTAAGGGACACCATAGGGCAACAGGTCAACAGCAGCCACAAAGACATCAATGCAGAAACCCATAAACATGTTCTCGCTTCCATGCACTCTTGAAACAAATTCTTGAAAACTAACACGAATAGGCACCACGACTTTCAACTGTTTTCCGCTATTAGGAAAAACCCAACCACGAGGGACTGTCGTTGTTCCTCCAGGCCAGATAACAGAATTTAGCTGTTGTATTGCACTGGAACGATTAGGCGGCATACTATAGAGTGTCTCAGGAGGCCGTGTAGATAGACCAGAATGGTTAGACCAATAGCCTATCTGATGGTATCCGGTCCCGATCACGTTTATAATATCATATGCAGGGTGAGCCAGAGATCTATCTGAATCAAACTTCACTGGCCCTGTTAATCCGATGAAATCTGTTCGCAAAATATTTTTTAACAAGGGTTTTCCGCAATCAAAGATGCTCATGGCGTCCAGGTTAAGACCACTACCCTTGATATTAGTCAGCTTAGGATCCCATGAAAATGAGATGATGCCACCTTGATAAAGAAATGCATCAATAGCATGAGCAATCAACCAAACAGAATCATAAGCATACAGACCATAAGAATTCAGGCCAAAGGCTCCGCCAGTCAAGTTCCTCCACTTGGATAAGAAGGCCGATTTCCTAGTTGAATCTGGCGTATGATGCCGCAAAACAAGAACTCCTTGCATTATATCCATCATTTCAGAAGGGAAGGGAGAAGAGGAATCAAGAATGGACGAAAGCCAGTCCGTAGCTATCCAAACATATCCATTCCCCGTCATTTGAAGGTAGTTTGCCACTCTCAAAATAGTGAAACCTGAATCAGGATTCACATGGAGGACAATGACGCGAGACTCGACCATAGCAACAGTAACTAGAGCATCCATTATCTCATTCCAAGATAACCCATATCCCGGACGGATCACAACTTTGTAAGATATTTTGCACCGCCTCTCGGCAAGTGCATCATCCAATACAGACATACCGTTTCTTCCATAGTCATCATCTACATATATTACTATTACTTGCTTCCAGCCATAGTAGGCAATGATATCCGCAATAGCAGTCATCTGATACAAATCACTCTGAGTGGATCTGACAAAAAAGGGGAACTCCAATGGAGTAAGAGTTGGGTCCGTGGCAGCAAATGAAATTAGAGGAACTTGAAGCTCGGTCGCGACGTGGGAGATAATATGAGCAACTACTGAAGACTGAGGTCCTAGAATAGCCACCGCATCTGTCTCCATGAATTGCAAAGCTGTATCACAGGAAAACAAAACATAAATACAACGAAATTCAGCGCACAACTGCACAAACTTAATATCGAATACAAATTCAGCAAGAGAACAAGCAGAGTCGAAAAAATTACCCTGAACCATGCCAAGAAACCCACTGCAATTGGAATTTCGCATTATGACATTAAGTTTCGTGTCGAATAAAACCGTGGGATCAGAGTTGACATCCTTGACGGCTTCCTCGATCGCTACCTTGGCAACTCTTCCAATAGTCGAATCAAAAGTGAAAAGTGCTCCAATATTCACCTCAGCAGGTCTCAAAACATTCTTGCCAGTTCCAGCATTCAAGAAAATACAGAAAAATAACAGCAATAGCACAAGAGACCTCCAAGATTTCATCTTGAATCAGCAACAATGAACAATCAATCTCTCGCTCTTCCTTTCGACAAAACACAACCCGGAAAAATGCCACTCAACACTCATAATCGCGATCGGATAAACCAATCTTCATGACCTCCGATATAAGATATGCAATCAATTGTAGCGCTTATTTGCAGTACACATTCAAAGGAGCAAGAAACCATAGGCAAAAGTAACAATGGTGTGAACAAATTACCTCTAAAGCTCATTACCCAACTTGGGACTTCAACCAAAATACAGCAAGAATCATAAAGCTCTCAATACCCAACTAAGAATCACAGTTCATCAGAGAACCAAAAAGGGCAACACAAGAAGCAGAAACCCAATGAAAAAGCAAAGTAGAGGTTCCCTTCTCTAAGTTCTCTTCACCTCGAACTGGGAAACCAAAAACAAATGTAGACTAAGAGAATCCCTAGCAAAGAAGCAATATGAACACTAAAGTAGAAAGCCACTGGTGTTTATTTAACATTAAAAGGATTCAACCAAAACGTACAAAAGCAACAGTATAGTAAAGAAAGTGAATAGACAAGCAAGCTAACGAATATTTTATGATACAGAGTTGTCCTGTTCCTTGAACTGTAAATGGCATGATATATAGGTTACCTGACCGTGTACAAAGTTTAAGCGGACTATCACGCCGCCGTTCTGCATCAGACATACACAGGAAGCAGAGAAAGATCTTAAGCTTCTTAGACGTGTATCGCCGCTGGAACTCATTAGGCACATCTTACATGATATGCAAACTGGCGCTGGAAATGTGGAATTCCTTGCACTTTCGTTCCGCTTCTACAACCACATCATGATGTGACGGATTCCTCATCATTCCTACTCTTCTCTTGGATCTTTGACGTGTCCTTCTTCTCGTCGATCAACGACAGAAGTGTTCGGAGTCTTCTGGTGGGCGAACTATCCTGTCTAACACGGGAAGTGTGTCCGAACTTAAGAGAAAGCTTCGCGAAAAATATACAGATGGATAGTAAGCAAGCTATCCCGCTTATGAGAAAAAGGCCCAGGAAGCTCTTGAGTTCGAATTGGGTTGACTGGATCTCTGCGTCATTTTGAGAATCACAAGAGTTTTTTGTCACCCATTTATCACGTATGCGATCAAGATCGCCCGTCTCGATTAGTCTTAGGATTGAGGTTGACATGTCTGGCGCCAGGGGAGAGTCCCTCGGAAATGCCTGCAAACAGTAAGTTGAATATGATTAATGACGCACAAGTAGAAATATAAAGTTGAATGATCATGATCCAAGAAAAATGAACAAATACTTCTTCAGGGAACAATCAACATATGATTCAGAGGATGCAATACCACGATCTCCTCAAGAACAGGATGCAAGAGTACAGGAGTTTCTCTAAATGAATATAACTAACCACTTCTCATATTCAGTCGCAACGATGTCATCCAACCCGAATGCATTAACGAATTTTTGCAAGAAGAAATATTTAACGTAGCTACTTACAAACCCCCAGCCACTCCTTGTGAATTCTTGGCCTACGATCCTAAATTTGCATTGTCGCGTGATGAAGAGCTCTACATAAGGGAGTTCATCAACCACAGCATCAATATGACCATCTTGAAGAGCAGCACCATAATCTTCTGGGGAGTTGAAGGGAATGAGCCTATTTTCCGATATATTTAGTTCCTTGATCAAATACTGCTGAGAATAGGATCCATGTTGGTACCCTATGTGCTGATTGCCCGCCATCAAGGAGTCGATTCCATCAATGGGAGACGACAACTTTTTCACCGTAAGGATGGAAGTTAAACTAGCAGTGTAGCTAGATGTCAGTATCAGAACTACAAATAGCCACATGAGAAGCACAGCTTTCCCAGCAGCGCTTTCAGTATTCTCTCCTGCAAGCAATTCAAAAATCAGTATTAGTTTTTTTCTTTTGGTTAACAAAATAGTTAACCTGTAGTTTTTACTCATCCACTATTTCTGAAAGCACCAAATATTCTCAACCAAGTTTAAAGCAGGTTGCTCAGAAAATTTAACAGGGTAATTCAAGCCAAATCATGCATCTCAGTTGGACTTACTATGAGTAAAAGTCAGAGTCGAGAAGCTGAACCTGCAAGTGACAAGAACCATCAATTAGCAACAGTTTAACACCTACAGACATCTATGCAAGGGAGCAGAACCATCGTTATGTGATAATTTTCTAACAGGAAGTTTATCTACTTTAATCACTACGCACCATAGAGTAGTTGCTAGCTGTTGCGCTGGAGAACCACGGAACTCTTCATTTACCCTGTGCTCCAGAATCCAAATTACAACCCCAACGACAATGAAGAATGCAAGGATCACACACCATGTCAGTGGGGTAAATGGCTGGAGAAACGTCCAAGGCCCTGAATTGAGCGTCTTATATGGGGCGACCACCACAAGTCCGGACTCGGCATATGGCTGCGTAAAATCCACAAACTTTGTTCTTCTAGTGACAATAGAAATATCACCTATAGCTGCATCAAAATCCTGCAACGAGTAACTCCAGTCAGACAGCATGTAGTGACCCAAACATAAGACTACATAAGACTGAGATGTCAAATGCGGAATAGAAAAACTGTTAAAAGAGCAATCGTGTTATGTGACAGTATACTTACACCAGATGCGACCATAGCGACGAGGTCTGAATAGCTTGGGTTTTCATGACCATCTCCATAGCCAACAAACTCATAAGGGACACCATATGGCATCAGATCAATCGCAGCGATAAATACATCAATGCAGAATCCTGTAAACAAGTTATCACTTCCAGGAACTCTGGAAACATACTCTGGACAACCAATGACGATAGGTACCCCGATTTTCAACTTTTTCCCGCTGTCAGGTAAAACCCAACCACGAGGGACTGTCGTTGTTCCTCCAGGCCAAATAACAGAATTCAGCTGTTGGTTTTCACCGGAATGATTAGGTGGTCTCGTGTAGAGTGTCTCAGGAGGACGGGTAGATAAACCAGAATGGTTAGACCAATAGCCTATCTGATGGTAACCGGTTCCGATCACGTTAAGGATATCATATGCAGGGTGAACCAGAGACCTATCTGGATCAAACTTCAAGCGTCCTGTTAATCCCATCACATCTGCCTGCAATATATTTTCTAGCAAGCGTTTTCCTCCATCAAAGATGCTCATTGCGTCAAGGTGAAGGTTATTGCCCTTTAAATTAGTCAGCTTAGAATCGTTTGAATATGAGATGATTCCGCCTTGATTAAGAAAAGCATCTATCGCATGCGCAATCAACCAGACGGAATCATATGCATATAGTCCATAAGAATTCAGCCCAAAGGCACCGCCAGTCAAGTTTCTCCACCTTGATATAAAGGCAGACTTCCGAGTAGAATCTGGTGTATGTTGTCGTAAAACAATGACTCCGTGCATTGTACCCTCCATTTCAGGAGGATGTGGAATAGAGGAATCAAGAACTGATGAAAGCCAATCCGAGGATATCCATACATATCCGTTTCCCATCATCTGAAGATAGTTTGCCACCCTTAGAATAGTGAAACCAGAACTAGGATTTACGTGAAGGACAATAACCCGAGATTCTACCATAGCAACCTTGACTAGAATATCCATTATCTCACTCCTAGAAACTCCAGTTCCTGGACGGATCCCGACTTTATATGATATTTTGCAGCGCCTCTCATTGAGTGCATCATCCAATGCAGACATACCATTCCTCCCATAGTCATCGTCCACAAATATAACTGTTACCTTCTTCCAGCCGTAGTACTTAATAATATCCGCAATAGCAGTCATCTGATATGAGTCACTTTGAGTTGTCCTGACAAAAAGGGGAAATTCCAGTGGCGTAATAGTTGGATCCGTGGCAGCAAATGAAAGTAGAGGAACTTGAAGTTCGCTAGCGGCGTGGGAGATGATATGAGCAACTACTGACGACTGAGGGCCTATGATAGCCAGCACTTTCGTCTCCATGAACTGCAAAGCTGTACTCATAGAAGAGGACAATTAGAGACACAACCAAATTTAGTTCATATGCTTGGTAACAGATGATTAAAAAAAAACCAGCCACCGAACTCATTGAGTAGAAATGATTACCCTGAACCGTGCCAATAAACCCATTGCAATTAGAACTTCGCATTATGACATTAAGCTTTGTGTGGGATAATATGGTTGGATCATCATTGACATCCTTGACAGCTTCCTGGATGGCAACCTTGGCAACTCTTCCGATGGTGGACTCAAACGTGAAAAGTGCCCCGACATTCACCTCGGTAGGTCTTGGAACATTCTTCCCCGTTCCAACATTCAAGAACAAATATCGAAACAGCAAGAACAGCTCAAGAAACAACAGAATTTTCATCTCGCACTTAACCAACCCGTAAACATCGAAAACTAATACTTTCAACAAATCTTCATCCCTTACACTGCAACAAACTACGTACTTTTAACAAGGAAGATTCATTATTCCAATCACTTGCCACTTTCTCTCTTAATCTAAGCAAAAATACAGGTCGCAACAAAAGACAAGTTACATTACACGGAATAATCACACAATAGCCGAAAAAATCATGGAAAAAGTAAGCTAGGAATTTCCTTTATAAAAGTAAAGCGATAAATGTTAAAAGTGAATCTGTAGCAATCAAAACGCGATATGCCCAGCAAAGGTAGAAATCATCAGGTGTGCTCACTTTATCAAGATACAACCAATAATACTCGCAATAGGTATACCTAGCCATAAAAGGAAGTAGAAAGACATCAAACTGGCTTTGAAAACTCCCAAAAGGACGCCAAATTTTTCAAATTCAATCACTGGTTGTACAACTAAGTATAGATATCGCCCCTCCTGCGTCCAAGCAACCGCCCTAGCTAAGAGTGTTTTTTAGTGTTTTAAGCAAATATAAAGGGAATTTTCATAGTTTCTTATGCATTCAAGTCATTAGAGTTATTTTTATGTTGTTTTTAGCCATTTCAAGGGGTTTTGAGTGTTTTAAGGTCATTTCAAGGCTCTTTTCATAGTTTTTATCTTATTTTTAGCTTTATGAAGCGTTTTTGAGTGTTTTAAGCTCATTTAAAGGGGTTTTTTCATAGTTTCTTACGTTTTCAAGCCATTAGAGTTGTTTTTATGTTGATTTTAGTCTTTTCAAAGGGTTTTGAGTGTTTTAAGCTCATTTCAAGGGTCTTTTCATAGTTTTTATGTTGTTTTTAATCTTTTCAAGTGTTTTTAAGTGTTTTAAGCACATTTAAAGGATCTTTTCATAGTTTCTTATGTTTTCAAGTCATTAGAGTTGTTTTCATGGTGTTTTTAGCCTTTTGTAGTGGTTTTTGAGTGTTTTAAGCGCATTTAAAGGGTCTTTTCATAGTTTTTACGTTGTTTTTATCCTTTTGAAGTATTTTCGAGTGTTTTAAGCTCATTTCAAGGATCTTTTTATAGTTTCTAAAGTTTTCAAGCCATTAGAGTTGTTTTTATGTTGTTTTTAGCCTTTTCAAGGGGTTTTGAGTGTTTTAAGCTAATTTCAAGGGACTTTTCATAGTTTTTATATTGTTTTAAGCCTTTTGAAGTGTTTTTTAGAGTTTTAAACTCATTTAAATGGTCTTTTCATAGTTTCTTACATTTTCAAGTCATTAGAGTTGTTTTTTATGTTGTTTTTAGCCTTTTGAAGGGAGTTTTGAGTGTATTAAGGTCATTTCAAGGGTCTTTTCATAATTTTTATCTTGTTTTTAGCCAATTTAAAGTGTTTTTTAGTGTTTAAAGCTCTTTTGAAGGATCTTTTCATAGTTTCTAACGTTTTCAAGCCATTAGAGTTGTTTTTATGTTCTTTTTTGCCTTTCCAAAGGATTTTGATTGTTTTAAGCTCATTTCAAGGTTCTTTTCATAGTTTTTATGTTGTTTTATGCCATTTGAAATGTTTTTGAGAGTTTTAAGCTCATTTAAAGGATCTTTTCGTAGTTTCTAACGTTTTCAAGCCATTAGCGTTGTTTTATGAGCATGTTCCTCACGTATCAATCTTCAAATAGAAACTGACGATGTGTCGTTTGGAGTTGTGTGCGTTCATATATTACCATCCGAACAGAACAACAAAAAACTGATCATTTTTTGTTGATTTGTTTGACTGCGATCGCAATTACTTCCGGTGCTATTTAGAGATGACCTTATGTACTCATTATTTCATTGATAATGGAGCTTTGAAGTGGGCTTCGGTTTTGTCCTCTTTTGTTTTCCACGTAAGAATCGTGTCTTTGTAGTTTTACTATTTTCTGCTCTACTTCGTTTGCTTGTTCACACAAGTGAAAGACGTTTATTTCGCAATGTTTTATGTCCTATCTCCCATCAGCAAGCGAAATGCGATATGCCCAGAAAAGGTAAAAATCATCAGGTGTTCTCACTTTATCAAACTGCAACCAATAGTATCGATCAATTGGTATAGCTAGCCATAAAAGGAAGTAGAAAGACAAAGCAAAGTAGCTTTGGATTTTGAAAGCTCCCCAAAAAGGAGGCCAAAATTTTCAAATGCAATCACTGGTTGTACTACTACATGTAGATATCGCCCCTACTGCATCCAAGCAACCGCCCTAGCTAAGACGGGGCGTGGACTTAAATGAATCTCCCACCATATAACTAACTGACCACATGATATCATAGACATTGAACACTTTATAACATAGGCAACTGATAGAAGCCGAATTATCTTTCCAGTACTATTATCGAATACAAGTTATCGCGTGAAAAAACCTGTTCACAATCAATAGACTATGGACCAAGAGGATCATTCGACCAAGAAATTTTCCCCTCTTTCCCTTCTAAGTTTTCCCTGAAAAGATGAGAAGAAAAAAACCTCCAATTTCACTCAACACTCAGCGAACCGGACTATTTGATCCAACCTTACAAGTGGTCAACTGGCAGCACAAACTCTGCCATAGCAATAGTTTGTATAAATACTGGTGTTGAAACTCGTGACCTCATGATACACCGAAGACATCTAATGAGCCGACGCACGACTATGCCATGACAAGTTTCTCCTGCTTTTGCTTTTTTTCTTGGCTCGAGTGATAAGTAGTCTGTCCCCAACCACATGGTACAGGATTCGACATCTTCAATTCAAAGGATATCGAGAAATAATTTCTTTGTAATATAACAAACGTAATCATGTAATATAACGTTATCCCATCCAGGATATAGGGTCTAGGGAGGGTGGGTACCCAAATTCATCCTCCTAAGTACTAAATAATAATACAACGATGGAACAAAACTCATTCCACGCGACAAAACCCACATTAGCAATAATCCAACTCTCGCGACACTTTAAACAGATCATGTGTCGTCTCCACAACACAACTAATTTCACATTCAAACCCCATGCTCCTACTATCCCACCAACGATTTCGAAAAATAAGACAAAATACACAATTCACTCACATAGTTCTATTAATCGACACCAAAATGGTATTCAAAGTCTCCATCTGTTTCCGCACCACCGCCTCCTCGATCCCATCCACGCACTTCAATGCCCCATAATTCTTCTTCCCTTGAATCACCTAAAAACAAAACAATTTAGAATTCAAATCAAATCAAAATCACGAAGAAATACGCAAATGTGTAAATGAGATTGGACCTGTAATCGGTCGATGACGAAGAATGCGTTGGAGAATTGAGAGAGGAGAGGAGATTGGAGTAAATCCCAACGGTCCATTTCTTTCCCTTGATTTTTTGAATTTCTGTTGGTATTCTTCACCATGGAATCCATTGATTTTTGGGGGTGATGGAGTTGGTAGCTGTAGTTTGTAGTTAGCGTTTCGACATTCGAAAAATAACATAGGGTATTTGATTCAAAGCAATTTTATATTGACAAAGCAGGAATCATTTTATACTTTCGACCTAGTAATATAATAAATAAAAATCTGAGATTGTGTGCATCATGCAAGTCTGAGTTCGATGTAGTTATTTTTATATAATTATTTATTTATATATATAAAAAATCTATTAAAAATAAATCATATAATAAATATTTTATCCTTATTTTTATTCTTATATGATTTTTTATATTTTATATTTTTCTTTATATTTGATGAACCAAAATTTCATTT
>LIEC01007025.1:0-12972 GCA_001925005.1 Drosera capensis
CTCCTCTCTCTGTGCGTCCATTCTCATTTCCCTGTTCTCTTTCTTTCTCTCTCTCTCTCCTCGCCCCTACTCTCAGGTACATAGATCTCAACCCTTTCCCCTCCCTTTCTCTCTCAGTCTGATTTCATGTTGTTTTGTGTTTGATTCGAATTTGTGAATTGTAACTGCGAATTGTTTGATCTTGATCTTTGTGTGTTTCGGTTTAGTCTTTTTGGGTCGTTGATTTGATTTGATTTTGATTCATTGTGGTTTCGTGGTGGTGATGTGTGATTCGCCAATTTGGTGTGTGTTTGGTTGAGGAAGTAGTTGAACGCGTGGTGGAGTTGAACCAGATCTGATTGGTTGGTGTATTGGTGGATCAGTTGATTGGTAGGCTTCGAATTTTTATTCATTTGTTTTACCTACATTTTTGTTTCCGTCTAAGGTCGGAGTGATCTGTTGCCTGGATTGATCTGGGGTTGCGGTTCCGATTTGAATTGTCCTGTTTAATGTGGTTTGGATCATGGGACTATTGGTGTTGGTGGACAAAAAAGCAAGGGTTTTTGGATAGTATGATGGATCCGATTAACGACCGAGTTAGGGCTGTTTGCATCAGTGTTGTGTCCGGTGATTCTATATTATTTTGGAGTTCGGTTGTTTTGCCTGGTTGAATTGAACTGAATTCAATTGGAATCATTAGGTTGTTTTGCCTTTTCTAGTTTCTAGTGATTTTGTGTTTTGAGTGTTTTTTTTTCCCAGTTGCTGTGAAGTTCTGTATTGCCACTTATGATTCACGGAACGGGTGATGGTTGATTGGTTTAATTGGACTGTATAGATTGTAATAAAAACAAACTTTTATTGAATTCTTTACATCGTTGAGTGGGACATGGCAGTGCATCGTCATACTTTTGGCACATCAATGCTTTTGGTTTTCACATGCCACAATGCCATTGATGCTGTGCGACAACAATACCCTTCCCTGCTAAGGGACGAAGGGATGCGAACAAATAGATTCTTTCAGGCTAAAATGTATTGAATGTAGCAGTTGCTCCTAATCATTAATTGAACTATGAATAGGATGGTCGTATGGACAATTCAATTGTATGCTTCAGTTGTGAGCCATTAGTGTCATTAATAGTGATTGTGAAGCTGTGCAGGATCTTCATAAGTTCTGGGACCTGTATTTTATAGGAGTAAACCACTTTCTCCCATTATTATAGAGTCTTCCATTTCATTGAAGTTTTTTTTTGTTGGAACAATCACATTCTTGTGGTGCCTCTAGATTTGATGTATATACTTGGTGAACTGGCACCACAAAGCCACATGGTCATTTCTTGTTTAGTCACACCTGATTTCACTAATGAGCCAACTCATTTTTCTCACATCCTTGGCAGCATCTTTTGAAATTTTCTTCCCTGTTGACATTGAAGGTTGATGGGAGATCTTTCCCTTATTCCTCAATGTAGTGCTTTTTTCCATTATGCCACAATATCGTTGTAGCATCCTAGTAGCCTTTGATGCTTAGTGATTATTCCCAGAAAGTTCAACAGAAAAAACATAGTTTCATCAGGTCAATATGTATATTTCTTGTGTGCTTTATTCCCTATTTCATTTTTAGTTCTGCGTAGCTTTGCTTATGAGCTTGTTTTTCTATTCTCATTCTGTTTGAGCATGTTGTGCGTGGTTCTTCCTGATCGCTTCTCAGTGCCTTGAGTCTCAGTATGATGTCATGAGGTGGTATTCACTTTGTGTATATCTTCATTCTAGTCTTACAAGAGCATTGTTTTAATGTTCCTAATCCTACGTTTATAGGCCACTGTGAGTGTCAGCATCATGGCCACCGGGCAACTGTTCTCCAAAACCACTCAAGCATTATTCTACAATTATAAGCAACTTCCCATACAGCGGATGCTTGACTTTGATTTCCTTTGTGGTAGGTTTATCAGTTCAAAAGATACTCTTTTCTTATCTGAACATTAAATTTCATTATCAACATACAATTGGATGAATTTTCTCATGTTGTAACACATCCTGACTCAGGGCGTGAGACACCGTCAGTTGCTGGGATTATTAACCCAGGTGCTGAGGGTTTTCAGAAACTATTTTTTGGTCAGGAAGAAATCGCTATTCCCGTTCACTCTACGTGAGTATCTTTCGAATCCTGTTGTGCTTATCGGGACATGTAGCGTTTATGCTATTTAGTTATGCTGTATGTTCCATATAAAATGCGTGTGAAAAACCGAGAGAACTGTTTACCTTCTATCATTGGTCCGTTTGGTGGCTTGTGTCTGCTTTTCCCAGTCAATAGCGACTATTTCATTTTACACCATGTCACTATCTAACCAAAAAAATTCATCTTATGCCAAATTCATACATGAGTGAATGATGTATTGGGCACCTCTAGAAAAGCTCCGGCTTTTTTCTGATCTGGTGGTTCACGACTCCTTCACCCTCATGTACTGTGCTAATTCTTTGGATTATTTGAAAAAAGGATTTGTTTTCCTTGTGAAGTGTTTTTTATATATATAAATAGTGGTATGTTTGATACATGCGTAAATATATATAACATTTTAGTGGTCAGATACGAAAGATTCAGTCCCTGGACATCATTCATTATTATGTTAACAAATCATCTCCAAGCACAACACATATGTGATCTGATATTCAAGTGTTACTTTTTTGGACCTTTTTTCCCCAGTGTTGAAGCAGCCTGTGCAGCACATCCTACTGCTGATGTCTTCATCAATTTTGCATCATACAGAAGGTCTGATCTTAACCTGTTGTCCAAGTGTGTGTTGGTGACAATCTGCTTCCTCCTTTCAAACGGTTGATTTTACTGAAAATGCAGTGCTGCTGCGTCATCATTGGCTGCCCTGAAACAGCCAACCATTCGAGTTGTTGCCATAATTGCTGAAGGTGTTCCTGAGTCAGACACCAAGCAATTGATTGCATATGCTAGATCAAATAACAAGGTAAAGAAATAAAAAAAGTTTTAAGCATGACATATTTCTTTCTTTTTCATGACATTTTCTCATTATTGAAAAAAAATGAAGGAATTATAAACGCAGTGGGATAATTGTTTTCTAAACACTAAGCCTAGTATCTGGTTTCATGTGGCTTTCAATCTCTGCATGGTTAGAAGTGATTTTGTACATGCGGGTTAACCTTAAATTTGATCCGCACATGCTATTTCTAAAAGGTTGTCATTGGCCCTGCAACTGTTGGTGGAATTCAAGCTGGAGCATTTAAAATCGGCGACACGGCTGGAACGATAGATAATATAATCCATTGCAAGCTCTACAGGCCTGGATCTGTCGGCTTTGTTTCTAAATCTGTATGTGCTCTTTAATTTTGAAACACTGTTTAGTTTGATTACCCAGAACGAAGTTGTTCTTATTTTCATTACTGATAATATGAACAAAACCATTACAGGGTGGAATGTCTAACGAGTTGTACAATACAATTGCACGTGTAACTGATGGAATTTATGAAGGTACTGAATTTTGCTGAGAATTTATCTTTGCATTTGGTGATTACTCGGGCATTTTCTTTTCCAGTGCTTCATAGACTTATTTTTGGACCTTTCAAGGTATTGCCATTGGAGGAGATGTCTTCCCTGGCTCAACACTATCAGATCATGTTCTGCGTTTTAACAACATCCCGCAGGTATCAACCCCTTCTGATGTGCTTGCCTGTCTTAGCATTATAGGTATTGTTTCACATTAGTCTTTTGAATTTATGAACTAGGAACTTTTTATTCTTTGTTTTCTTAGCAGCTCTCAGTTCTTTACACTTATTTTTGCCGCCAGACCATCAGTTCTTTTTTAATTATTCTTATGACCTTAAGTTTCTTTTCTTGTTCAACTTACAAAGGCAATAACTTCAGTGTAGTACCCATATTTTTTTTTCTGACTCGAGGTTCATGGAGTTTTCCTCATTAGTATATGAGACGATCTGAAAATCATTAGAAAGGTATAACAAAGCCTAAAGAAAATTTTCAGTGTGAGACATGAAGATCTATATGTTCTTCTGCACAAAGAATGTATTACTGGGACTCTATGGAGAAACACTTTTCATGATGGAAACCAGTCTATTTCAACGTCCATTTTCCAGTATTAGCTAACTCATCATTCAATATTATGATACACACTATTATCATATGTGATCAAGTGGGTTCAAGCACCTGAACTTGTAGCTGTTACCAAATTAAGATTTGCCATCCAAGTATAAGAACCATTACTGAATGAAAGAAATCACATAATTTCAAATACAAAAAGCTAAATGTGCACTTATTATGTAGAGTAGGATTTAGAAGTATGGTGTATCCTATATGCAGTTTAAATCTATAACGGAGTTTTTTTTTCTGGTTAAGCATGTGCTGTTTAGGCGTCAAAAAGGGGTCCCATATTGTATTAACGAGTGATTGAGAAATCATCTATCGATTTACAAAGACCGTGTTAATTATCTGTATTCATTTTACTCCATGTTTCACCTGCATTGTTTTCACGATACCATTGCCATAAGCTACTCTACTTGTTCCCCATCTCTCCAACCTGTGCATGCACTTTTTACTCCTAACTTAATGAAATTTGATTTTCTTATGAATGAAGGTTAAAATGATTGTTGTCCTTGGAGAACTTGGTGGCCGAGATGAGTACTCCCTTGTTGAAGCCCTGAAGCAGGGAAAAATTAACAAGCCTGTTGTTGCCTGGGTCAGTGGAACATGTGCGAGACTGTTCAAGTCTGAAGTGCAATTTGGACATGCTGTGAGTTATTGACTTATCCAGCTTATTCGTTATGCATGTACAAGGGGCTGGAAAGGGGATATTTCTCAAAGATATATCCTTTGTTTCAACAGGGGGCTAAAAGTGGGGGCGAACTGGAATCTGCACAAGCAAAAAACCAAGCACTAAAGGAAGTTGGAGCGTTTGTTCCTACCTCGTATGAAGCTTTTGAAAGTGTGATTAAAGAAACATTTGATAAGCTGGTAAGGACCTTTTCCCTATTTACTCATACCCCGTGAGAGGCTTCGGCCAGTATTTACGGACTATCTATTTTGTGAGAAAACATGCTTTACATAAGTTACTTATTTTCTTGTCAGGCTGAAGATGGAAAGATACCATCTCAAAAGGAAGTTACCCCTCCCCCAATCCCTGAAGATCTCAACTCCGCTATTAAAAGTGGGAAAGTTCGGGCACCAACTCATATCATCTCCACGATATCTGATGACAGAGGTCTGCTTTTTAAAAAATGCTGATGGCAATTGGTTATATTGCTTTTGATTTTGGTTGCTGTTGAAATTTCTGTGGTTACATGGTTTATGTTTCTGTTTTGTCCCTTCTAAGGTGAGGAGCCATGCTATGCTGGCGTCCCGATGTCTTCCATCGTGGAGCAAGGTTATGGTGTTGGAGATGTTATTTCTCTTTTGTGGTTTAAGCGCAGTCTTCCTCGTTACTGTACACAATTCATCGAGGTCGGTTACTTGAAGCTTATTCTGTTAATTCAGATCAGCCCTCTTGCTTTTGGAAGCTAAAGCTTCTTCTATTTATCTGATTGGTTTGTCTGCTTCTCCTATTCAGATCTGCATCATGTTGTGTGCGGACCATGGTCCCTGTGTCTCGGGTGCCCACAACACTATAGTCACAGCTAGAGCTGGAAAGGATCTTGTTTCGAGTCTTGTCTCAGGTACTAGCCGAGATAATATCTGTTTCTACATTCTGATTATTAAATAGTCTTTTCACTGCTAAAATCAAACTGGCTGCTAATTGATGGTTCTAACATGATTTGGAACAGGGTTACTCACTATTGGTCCTAGATTTGGAGGTGCCATTGATGATGCGGCAAGATACTTCAAGGATGCTTATGACCGGGTAAGCATACCTGTAGATCCGTTGTCTGCCTACTCTAAAGGTTGGCTATGATTTTGTTTTCTTAAAATACAGTGTCATATTTCAGGGTTTGACCCCATATGAATTTGTCGAGAGCATGAAGAAGAAAGGAATTCGTGTCCCTGGTATTGGACACAGGTGTGGACATTTTACTGTGTTCGTGATCTCAGTGGTTGTCTATTAGTTCGCAGTATAATTTGGTTCCCAGGAAATTGTAGAACCATGGTTTATATAAACAATGACTCTGGCTGGAATGTCTGAACTGTTTGTTTAAAATAGGATCAAGAGAGGGGATAACAGAGACAAGAGAGTAGAGCTATTACAGCGATTTGCGAGGACACACTTTCCATCTGTCAAATACATGGAATACGCCGTCGAAGTAGAAACCTACACGCTCTCCAAGTCAAACAACTTGGTCCTTAATGTAGATGGTGCCATCGGCTCTCTTTTCTTGGATCTCCTTGCCGGAAGTGGTATGTTCACAAAGCCTGAGATCGATGAGATTATAGAGATCGGATATTTGAACGGGCTGTTCGTCTTGGCACGATCCATTGGTCTAATCGGGTAAGTTGCGCTTGCATTCTGAAATATACCGATTAAGGCCTTGCTCCTCGGTGATGTAGTCCCGTGGGCATGTTTATAAGTCAGTCTTATGACACCTTTGTTTGGAACTTACAGGCATACCTTCGATCAGAAGAGATTGAAGCAGCCACTGTACCGTCACCCATGGGAGGATGTCCTCTACACCAAGTGATGCCCCGGTCATCCGATAGCAGGGCACCTCCATTTAGCAAAGCATTCTTTTATGTCGCTTTTTCTCTTCTCTTTGCTCGAACAGTTTTTCCTGTGATCATGGTGTTGTACTGTCTGTAGTCTAATATCAACTGTCATGCTTATCACGTTAGCTGATTATAAACCTGGTCCGCATCCAAATGTAATGCAATTGAGAAGTTTGTGATTTTCAACCCTTCTTATTTTTTACTAGGATTTGCCTCTCTTCTGAATTTGTGAGACAAATGAACAGTTGTGTAAGTTTCCACGGAAGAGTTTACTGTTCTACCAATGGAGCACACTGGTTTTTCATTGACAACCCTTTTATTATCGACTAAAGCTGGTGGGTTATTTTCACACGGTAGAGTGGTCGATCATGGGTATGGAATTGGAGGAATCATGTTATTGTTATTTTTGTTATCAGTGGTCAATCATTTCTACTCAATCATGTGGATCGGGTCAATATTGATACATCCTTTGTATCATTATGCTTCAGACCTCAAATAAGCACAAGAGGTTCATCTAGTAATGGTGAATGTGATTCTGAATTATTTGCAATGTATCATTAGATTCTTAAGTTGCGATATACAATCACAACACTTCATCTTAAAATTTGTTATTCAAGAATATCAAAACATTTCATTTTCACTCTTAAAAAAAAATTAAATAGCATAGATAAACTTTCAATTTCTTCACCATTACTATTCAACACGATTTGAGGGCAAAGAATTCTCGAAATTTCAATAATGTTAAGGTCGTGATTTATTTAGGATGAAAGAAGTAAACCATTATATTTACACGAGTGGATACGGAATGAGATCCCATGCAGTTGGGAGTCTAATAACACACAAACCTGACCATTTGATTTCCAATTTCAACGATTTAGGTTTTTTTTTATGATTTAGGAGTTGTTTTTTTTAATTAAGTTTTTTATGAGTTATTTTTATTAATTTTTTTAGATTTTAATATATTTTTTTTCATAACCAAAACAAACAGCACACATTGTTATTGGTTTCCAAAAGGAAAGGATCCGGACCCGATTGGATATCCTATTATTACTTTCGTTCCAACAGAATTCTAATTTTTGCATATGTGACATAAAAATATTTTTTGTGTTACGAATCATCTACGAAACGATCAAAAATCATTTCATTTAAAATTAACGTTAAATATTAATGATATTTTAAGTTATATTTTTAACATGATAATTTTATTATATCTTTAATGCAATTAACAACCCACTCAAAATATATATTTAATAATATAATTATTATATAAGATTATAATTATATTGAAATGAAAGTAATTAAAATCAAAATCAATTCACATTGTTTAACCTAAATTTAGTCAAGTGGAACAAAGCAGAGCTTCTTACACCAGCGTCGCACTTCATCTCGGCGGGCAAACCCAGCAGCCGCAGTCCCATTTTCTAGGGTTTCGCCCGTTTCTAGGGTTTCGATACAAATTCCAAATCAGCATCGAGTGCTCGAGCTCGCCTCGGAGATTGAAAAATGGAGAGAATGGAGGGAGGAGACGAAGGGATCGAACTGGTGGT
Organism: Drosera capensis; assembly: GCA_001925005.1. NCBI lineage: Eukaryota > Viridiplantae > Streptophyta > Magnoliopsida > Caryophyllales > Droseraceae > Drosera > Drosera capensis. Next base: position 8,194 of record LIEC01007025.1, read on the forward strand.
GGACTCGAAGGACATGCAGCAACAGAGCAAGGCATTCGACAAGCTCACCGATCGCGTCGAGGATCGCCAGCTCGACTCCACTCGCGTGCAAGAGGTATACTCACATATTACATGTGCTCGCTTTACTCATTCGAGAGAGTGAGAGATTTCGAGGTGATGAGGTTGTTGGAGTTGTGTTGTGCAGGCTATGGCGTCGATCACTGCGTCTGCTGAAGCCGATGCGAATGCAATGAGACTGAGGTATGTGTGGTGTATAATTGTATGCTGAATCTGTGATAGGCAGGCAGATCAGGGTTGGGTATGCTTAATCGGGTTTTACTGTTGCAAATGTGTGTTGATTTGTACTGATGTGTGAAGCTTTTCAGCGTTGGGTGTAGTTGCGCATTGTGAATTTGCTGGTTTCGGGGATTTAGGGTTTGGATTTTGTTATGGTATCGAATTTAGAGTGTAATTGACGCTGATGGCATTGCAACAGTCTTAATGAATAGTTATGCCTTCGGTTCGGTTTGGGAACAGTATAAGTAATGGAGGATGTGTTTTTTAGATCCAGAGAGTATGGTTTATCGGAGTACTAATTGACTCTAGTGCCATGCAGTTTGCTCTTGTTAGCGTTAGTTGAAAGATTTAAAGATGTAAAGTCGAGACAACCAAAACGAGAATACATGAAACTAACGTGGGGAAACTCGAGTATCTGGAGAAAATCCCCACAAATCACACCACCACAAACCGTGATAGCAATACACTGTGAGAATACTGGATTCCAGAGCGTCTTAAGATCGTATTAGATCACAACTCAACCCCTAAAAGTCATTAAGAACAAATAATAACATGGGTGTATTTATAATGACGTCTGTCACGGATGTGAAGTAGTTGACAACCTCAACACCAGTTTCTTCCATAATATACAACCTGTGCCCATAAGTTAAACATAAGATTATGTGCATTCTGTTCAAACCTGTTGGCTTTTTCTTGCTCATTAACCTGCTGTGAAATTTCGAACCACTAATGATCAGTTTGAGAAAGGTGCTCCTGGGGTGTGCCTTGGGTACGTCTTGGGTGTGTGTGGGCCACATGTCTCATTACTGGCACAGTGGCACCTGATGCACCACGAGGCAAGGCAATTAAACATTTTAGTTCTGTCTAACACGGTTCACGTGGAGGTTATATGTAATGTCTATCTTTATGTATGAAATGAATCTTGGATTTGTCTCAATCTGAATGTCATTAAGAGAGGAAGGCTGAGCTTATGGAGATTGACAACCAAAGAGAAAGCCAGAAAACCATTGCAACTGACATGGACCCATAATTCAGATATAGGAAACTTATTTTTATTTGCCTCTATCAGGGAAAAGGAACTGGCTGCTGTCAAGATTAATGCTGGTGATGTCGACATAATTGCTAATGAACTAGAGGTAATCTTGTCTTCTCATTCTATATATTCTCTCCTGATGATTCTTATATGAGAAGCAAGCCATTCCCCTGGAAAATAAAGGGTTTGATTCGTCTTGAGTAACTAAGAAATGGAACTCTGTCGTAGGACAATACTCTTGTGTAGTCGTAGGACAATGCTCTTATGTATTGGTTTTCAATTGCAGTTGGACAAAAAGGTTGCTGAGAGAACGTTGAGGGAGCATAAAGGGGATGTAGTGGCTGCCATACGCTCTCTCCTTCATTAAGAAGCCATCCGAAACAAGAACAGAAACTCCATTCTTGGCGGTATAATTCTAGGTTCTTGTGTTTATCACTGCGCAAAGATGTGGCTACATTTACATAGAACTGCTTTGAGATTGGAAAATGCTCTTGAGCTGGACTTCCTCCGTTTTGGCCATGTCGATGTAGTTCCTGATTGCAATTTCATTTGTCTTTTGAACTCCAGTGTCAAATTTTTGTTTCCAGGCAATGCAATGTTTAGAGTTGATGTTTAATCATAGAATCCCGGTATATGTTGGGTTCAGATTATGCTTCACGTTCGAAAGATTAATGTATTTGGATCGCAACGGAAGTTTCTTTAGTTAATGTGTAATGAAATTTTTGTGGACCACATGTTCCAGTAGATGTTTTGGCCAACGTTCCAAGCTCATGTTAAAATAGTGTTCAAGCCAGATTAACACTTAAGGTCTCCATTGTCAGATAACCAATGGAAAAACTTCAAACTATGGGAGGGCCGAAGAAGCAAGACAATAGTAACCTTCCCTGAATCATTGGTAACCCACCAAAATAGTTAAAAACCATTAACCAACGGCTAAATATATTTTCCCCCAAAATTTCTGACAACAAAGGATTGATTGGAATCGACTCATTTTTCTGGTAATATATCTTCATCACATTTCTGAAAACCAGTGACAATCCAATTTTTCCAAATAAGTCATGAACTTGCAGTTTCAATCTTCAAGAGACATGTTGCCCTTGGCTCTCGTTCTTGCAATTGTTGTTGCATTTCATGGGGCTAAAGGTGTAGATGGGACATCTCTAAAGAAAGTCATTGATGCGCCTCTCCTGACGGAGAAGATTGCCACCAATCGCACGATAGTCGTTGATATCAACGGCAATGGGGACTACAAATCCGTTCAAGCTGCCATTGATGCGGTTCCGGAAGGGAACAGTGAATGGATTATCGTCCATGTTCGTAAAGGCATCTACAGGTACATTTGCACCACTTCTAATTGTTTTGAGTTTTCCATTTAAGTGTCGTATTCGTCACCCTTGGGCTTGATCTGCCAAAAGCTGCATAACATTTTAGTCTTTGGCGTCGAATCTTGTTTGTTAATGATTGACAGGGAGAAAGTGCATATACCAAAGAACAAACCATATATATTCTTGAGAGGAAACGGGAAAGGAAGAACATCTATTTTTTCGTCACAGAGCTCAGCTGATAATATCGAATCTGCCACTTTCAAGGTTGAAGCCTCGAATACTGTGATCTTCGGCATAAGCTTCAAGGTTTGTCTTCCAAACCTGTTGCATCAAGCTTCAACACGATTTACCTCGGATAAAGAAATTCAGGACATTGTCATTGGTTGCAGAATATGGCTCCAACCGGGGTTGCGTACACCTCCCAAAACCAGTCAGTTGCAGCATTTGTAGCGGCGGATAAGATCGCGTTCTACCATTGTGGTTTCTTCAGTAGCCATAATACCCTATTTGACTACAAGGGAAGGCACTTCTACGAGAGTTGCTATATCCAAGGCTCTATTGACTTCATCTTTGGTCGCGCCAAATCCAGCTTTCATGTAAGCACCTTTTTCTGAACTCATTCTTCAGCTGCAGGTTTGATAATAATCCATCTCGTTCTGAATAACCTTGGTATTCAGCAATGTTTTTGGTGGTCGTGTGCACTATCCTTCTAGGTAGAGCCTGGCTTTGTTTGCTTTGCAGGTCATTCTTAGCAGGAGCATATGACTTGCATCTTGTTCGTAGTCATATATGTTTGCATTGTTTTTTTTCCCTGTTTGCTGACTTGGGGCATTTGCAGAATTGTGAAATCTTCGTTGTAACAGACCGAAGATTGCCTATTCATGGCTCGATAACAGCACAGAATCGAGAAAGTGCCGAGGAGGATAGTGGATATGCTTTTGTGAAAGCAGAGGTTTATGGCACTGGGGAAGTGTACTTGGGCAGAGCTAAGGGCGGCTACTCCAGGGTCGTCTTTGCAGAGTCCTACTTTTCGGGGACTGTCACGCCCCAAGGATGGACTAACTGGAGCTACGATGGTAGCACCGAGTAAGTACATTTTTCCTCTTGCACTTTTTCCTAGCGAAATCTGATATCTGATGCGGATGAGCTGTTACGACGGTCCAAACCCTCAAACCTGATCTGTATTTTTCTGATAATCCTGAGGAGTACTAAAACAAAGATTGTATATTTGAAACAGGAATTTGTATCACGCGAAATATAAGTGCTATGAGGAGGAGATCGTGCTCCTTGGGCTAAGCAACTCGATGACACGGAGGCTGCTCCATTCCTCTCCGTGGACTTCATCAGTGGCAAGGAATGGCTGCCTGCTTGGATGTGAACGAATGTATTGGCATGAGTAGCAAATCGACAAGCTACTATGATCTTCGATGCCTCCTGACTTTGCTGATTGCATGAAGGTCCTGTAGGAATCGAGTTTTAGGCAAATAAACATCTAATGTCTGTAATCTAAAGGCAATGTTGAGCAATGATCCAATGGTACATTGATAGTTGATAGCGCTAGAGCCAACTTATTATTTCCTGGTTTGAGAGGATAAGAATTTCCCTCATGTTTGTTTCCTTCGATCCTAAAGAAAATGTATGCACCATCTGGTACCGGTCAAGTGTCACGAATAAATCCTTGATTGTTTGATGCTTTGAATTTCGACAGTAAATAAACTTGCATCACAAACTCACGAGTCACGACAAGCTTGTGGAGCTTCAACTCATCGAAACTTCGTCATCGGATGAAATCATCCTACTTTGAGCTGGATATCTTACAACAGCCACAACAGAAAGTAATCGAACGGTAAAAATTTGACATCATGGTCGTAAACTTTCCATGGGCTGGCTTCATTCTCCCGACACATTTCCACCTGCATCCCCAAGACATCTATGAATATAAACGTGGATCAAGCAGATTGAAGATTCAGGAACGGGAGAGCCAAAGGTATAGGAAGTTACTGGTTTTCCTGTTACATTGAAGAACTTGTTTAAAACATCGATTAGAACCTAAGTATAGCTTAAGTTATGATTGATCGTGCCCTGTCTTGATCATAATTTACCTCGACAGACAGAATAACAGTGCAACACCTGCCTGATTGTCCT
>LIEC01007026.1:0-29153 GCA_001925005.1 Drosera capensis
CTGCAGTTAAATATGATTATTCAGCATAGAAGGATACGGAGTTTTCAAAGCAGATAAGCCTGCCTGCAGGTAAATGTTCAGCAAAGGTTCCTGGGTCATGCCATACAACCTATAAAATTCCTGCTTGAATTGTTGCACCAGGTAATCCCACTGCTTTGTATCAAATAGAACCTGCCAATGAAGCGGGAAGGAAAGAAAAAAGATCACCTAATGTGCAAACCCAATAATACGATTCATGAATCATCTTCAATTCCATTGAAAGCAACAAATTGTAACAAGACAAGAAGAAAAAAGTTCAATTGAAAGTACTGTAGCGTTCTGCGTCTAATCCAAGCTCATCAAGATGAAAGATATTTCTCATATTTGAAAGTACTATTATGGCCAACAAACTGGAGCGGTTAGCTTTATTGTGACCATTACCATGAAACTTAGAAGTCATAACTAAAAGAATATGAAAATTAGCAGCACATGCTATCATGATGCATCATTTTCACCTGATTAGAGCAGCAAATACAATGAAAGTAAATGCTGAAGTTCATGCTATGGGAGTGAGGTTAAGTTTAGATGATTATCTCTATCCTGTTTTCTGTTCCGTTCCTTCTTTTTTCTTCACCCTGTCGACTTATTTTCACTTTTGTCAAGGCTCAAGACAGGTTGCATTGCCCCTAACTCCTAAGCTAATATACTCACTCCAAGAAATCAAGGGGACATGGCTTAACTGCTTAACAAACAATAGCCACTGAAACATCAGACGGTAAACAACTTTTAAGTTATATATATATCCAGCGTCTCTACATAACTTAACCACCTTAACAAATGTACAAACATAATAAAATGAAAAGGATAACACAAGCACATCAAGAATTCGAAATCACCTTGTATGTTGCACATTCAGTGTTACTTTTGAAAGCCAGCGTAGCAACAACTCTCTGTAGCTCCTTCAAGTGAGTGATTCCCCATGGTGCAAGATACTTTCGAGCATACGTGATAGCTCGCAGGTTCTGTTCATCCCTTACCAGCTCTATGAACTCTTGGAGTCTTAATTGAAATTCAAATTTACTCTGCAACAAAAAGAGAGGAAGCGGAAGGCATGCAAGCACAAAGTTAGAAGTTTGAAAATCACTTTTCACCTAGGCTCTATCCGAATTACACCAGTGATATCCAACAATAAACTACCATCAAGTAGTGCACCTAGGCACCACTTTGCCTCATATTGGATGTCCCAAGTCATCTCCTCGAAAGCCAGTGATGCCCCTTGACACAATACTTGTAAATATCCAAGTTAGGTCACACCTAACCAACACTTATTCTAACAGCCTTCCAGTTGCAGCAAAAAGCTGATATAACTTACAAATAATACTATAGAAGCATAATACAGATCAAGGATAGTACTAGTGTCATTGATTTCATCAGAGACATACAAACCTTTGCCTTCTTCAACCTGGACTTGTTTTCGGAGCACCAGGCTAAGGCAGGGGCTACCTCCTTATTATGAAGTGCCTCAATTACTCTCTTGGCTTCATGGAAGACATCAATATCAACAAAATCCTAAATCAAAAGACCCTTGTAAATAACAATAGCATGAACTTAACACAATTAGCGAAAAGAAGTTACAAATCAAAGATTGCACTTCATTAAGAAAATTCTGTGTTCTACTTATAAACCAACAACTTGAATAGCTTCTCATAGAAAAAGAACATATCGGACCGCAAAAATTTCCAGAAATAGGTAGTCAAATAACTCAACATTACCAGTACGTGAAAGCACTGTTAAAAAGTCAGAAAGTTCCAGCACAGTGCTATGATGGAAGAGGTAGCTTAATATTCCTTCATATGGTTCTTTCTAACATCAAAATCCTAAGTATGCTGGTCCATTCTTTCCTCGTATGCTATGAAGCACCGACACTTCAAAAGCGCCTTTGTGTCCGCGGACACTTCCCCAACACTGACACTCCTTCGACACGTCCTTGACACATGTCGGAATTATTCTTAATTTTTGAATTATTTTTTTATTTTCCGACACATGTCGGACACATTCGAGCATGTTCCCGACACTTTTTCTCATCCCATCACGTGTCGAAGAATTTTTCATTTACAAAAAAATAAAAATTAATTATAAGAAACAAATAAATCGTAAGATAGAAATACAAGAACAATATAATTAAAAATAGGTATATAGATTGTTGTGAACACAATATCTAAAATGCATCTCTCTTCATCTTTGTCTCTCTCATTACCCTCACCCGTTTTATTACTTGTGACATCATATTATATTTATGTCTTCTAATTGCTATTTTCTTTCACCTATGCCTCTTTGAATCATCTATTCAATTTATATAGCTTGAATTCAATGGTAGTTTTTTTTAATATTGAAGCAGTTAGCCATTATTCCAAGGAATAGAAATATTCTAAGTGGAAAAAAGATCATCATGACCATTTTGATATAAGTATATAATATATTCTTATAATTTGATGAAAAAGATGAAGATAATATATTGATATATGTTTAGACACAATTATGTATAGGGAAATACATATATGTTGTAAAGGACAGCATAGAAACAGCTACAAATATTATATATTGACGATTTTATATTGTAAATTGAAAAATCTATACTGTAAGCAAATGATGATGTATAATCAAGTTTTTAGTGTATTTTATAACTAAAATCTGATTGTACATTCAACCACTTACAGTATAAACTTTTCAAATTACAATATAAATCTCCCAACCTATAATTTACAGCAACCACTATGCTGTTTTTTTGGTGCTTGAAATTAACGAGTCGTCGTGTTATGTCATATCGTCACGTGTCAGAGTCAATCTACATAGCTCGTACGTAAGGCTTTCACTAATACACCAATAATAGTGCAATGTCTCAAGTGCAATGTAGCACAAAATCAGGTCTCATTATAATGGACCTACTAACTCTAAAGAAACTCAAAAACACATGAAAGCTTAAAATACACTAAAAAAATCTCAAATCTTTTGAAAACACTAGAATCTCTTTTAAGATCCTTAAAATGAGTCCCAAAAAAAATGGAAAAACACCTGAAAAAGACTTAAAACTCCATAAAACCTTAAATCTCTTCAAAACATAAGAAATCTCTTTAAAAAGCTTTAAAATGACTCTAGAACACTCAAAAACATCTAATAGGATGCCAAGTAATTGTTTATATGATGAGCACATTCCACAAAATTAACTGCATATTCCTTGCCAGAGAAAACCCATTACCTGTATATTGCTAGTTTCAGACAGCTTTATTGCACTTTCAAAATAGGACATCCGCAACATGTAATCCACCAGAATCCGCTTCAAACGTGTGTTGTTCCATTCTGGTATGTTATCCGCATCAGCATATTCAAGATGTTCGAGCCTGGCTCGACATCTTTGCGCTTGCAGGTTCTCACTCCGGCTTCCCTCTTCCAGCTATATCACAAGAAATATAATTTAGATCATCATCTTCAGAATTAAAATGAAGCAACTGCAAGCAGACAGCAACTAAGAAAGGCTGATATCAACTACATCGTTCTAGATAATTTTATGACCAAAACTCAAACTCAAATGATCGGTATAGTCAGAACTTAAAAAAAAAAAAAAGTACACTAGATGTAATTAGAAGTAGAGAGCAAGTACACACAAGTAGCTACTTTTAAAGCCAAGCACCCTGCCGGATCTTAACATGAATCACCGAGATTCAAGAGTGTATTGTGTGGCTGTTTAATCTTGTTAGAATATTTTACTACCATAGTTATCAATGCTATCATGATAATTGAACACCTAAAATATTTATTTCCATATCATAAGATTTTCTCATCTTGTTATGTCAACTATAAATAAAAACTGTGTCGTGATCGATAGTATATCAGGCAACCCCGATCTATCAGTGGGTAGATGGCATTCCCCCACCAAGTGGAATAAACCTATCTAATCAAAAACCCTATTCAATTTCTTTTCACACCATGGGATAAGAGCAGTTGATCAACCTTCGTATCTAATTTGTCTCTCCTATCGTATTGAAACAACCAATCCAAGCAAAGCAACACAACAATATCACCCTGCCAAGTGTAGACTGTAGATTATGGGGAGGGCGAAACACACACAACCTTATCCCCATTAAATATTTATAAGAAAGAGGTTTTTCCTAATGTCCTTAGGAGGTGTAGAATACTAAACCAAGGACAAGATGAAAAGGTGTGACTTTTCCATGCAAAAGGTCACGGTGAATTTTATTTGTTGAGATACATCAATATTATGGTTTTAGTACCATCAGTTTGAGTTACTTCTCGACATGTTATCAAGAGTAAATATGGCATGACCCCTCGAGCTTCTGATCTAATTGCATAACGGCCCGAGCTTCTGATAGAGCTAATTCCTTAACAATGTTGTGCTTATTAAAATATCAAATTGTCCTCATGATAGAATTAGTTATTTAGCATGGTATCATAGTGAGTACGGTATGACTGTATGAGGTCATAAGTTTGAATCTTTCGACCACCTTGGCTTTTTGGTAAAGTCCATTCCTCAACAATATGGATGACTTGACATAGTATCATACAAAGATGTAAGGTTTGCACATTATGAGATTCATGGATGAAACCATAAACAACAAACAACATAAAATTCATTTATTGCAAAGGGGATTAACGGGAAAGCTATAGCTACTAAGGAACACTGTTTTGAGAAGCGGTTTGAGTAAGGATCACTGTTTTAAGGGGCATTGGGTAATGAAGAATACACTGGAAATATTTGTCGTATCTAGTATTCTTGTATTTATGTTCTACGAAATCATTATAGTTATTTGATGGAAATTTACATGTATTTGCTAGTTAAGAGGAGTTGACTCATTGATAAGTCGCTCCCCTCTAAACCATGAGGGTAAGTGTTCGCCATTTGAGGATATCATGAAACAGTTTCTCTATGTAAAAATAGGGATAAGACTATTTACATTATCCTGCTTATAGGAATATCCTCCCTATACCCAGCATTTGATGGAATTATGTAGATACGTTCCTTTCTTTACATGTCTTGCTAGGCAGTAACTTAGTTTTGAATGGAACCAATGCCTGAAAGAAGGCCAATGCAACTACCTAGAAGTTGTCCAGCCGTTTGCCAGTCCATAGACAGGCCGAGGGACCTATTCATTCTGCTCTCACATTTTTCATTATATTAGCTGTACAAAGATTGTTCTGCAGCTTCAGGCTTCTAGAGTATCATGCTTTTCTCAATTTCCCCAACCATCTTTATCTTGCACTAACATTTTTACTAAATGGTATGGTATAAGTTAAATTGAAACATATACAAACAAAAAAGGTCTACACAACTGCCTAAACATCTGCCCGAGTCCTCCTAGCACATAGGTCCAGTTGGTACAAGGTCCTGCTCAAAGCCGCCTAGGCACAAAAGTGCAAGAATGTGGCCCGACCATTCTATGCCACTTAGCACTTCGAAGACCGTTAGAATTTTGAGGGAAAACCAATATATATCATTTAAATTTGCTAAAACTTGAGGCTTTTGGCAAGTATGTTGTATATGCAGTTCTAGTAACAAAGTAAATCCTAATCTAAGTCATGAGCATCTATAGCAATATCCCATTCAAGTCAGATAAACATTTACTCAAGTGAAGGGACTAAAATTGGTAAATCCTCACAAATTTAGGATTTTTTTTTTCCTTTTTTTAAATCCCTTTTTGGCTGCATTGACGTTAGGCATGATGTCATGAGCATCATGGTATATCAAACTATTTTGATAGTTGCAATACAAAATTTACTTTGCAAAAAAGTGAGGTAAATTAAATTTGAGCTCTCTTTTCAATTATTTCCAACTCATAATCCAAACAAAAAAACTAGCGAACAAGTTATCCACTTGTATAGTTCCTTCATTCCCCCCACCCCTCCTTTCTCTCTCGCACCCCTTCTGCATAGCTTAAAGGTGAGCCTCATATTCTTCCAGCTCTCATCCATCAAAACACATAAGTAGTCTTCTCTTACTTGGTTGACTTTCCCAAATTGCATTCTTGCACTTATGACGTCATTATATTACATTAAACACATCTTGTTCACTGAATTTCCTGCCACACACCAAGCTTTTGACATATACTCTTTCGACTTGAGGGTTTTTCTTAGGCCTACACGAAAGATTGATCTAACATCCAGATAAAACATCTTTGATCAACAAAAGGATGTTTCATGTTCCTCAATCGTGGTAGGATAAGAGATGCGATTACACTGTCATATAATCTAGAATAAAGCAATACCAAGCAACACCATCCAATATCATTCATAAGAATTGTCTCTCATTACCCAAATCTTGCAAAACTGAAATCCATCAATGATAGAATAATCCCAATTCCAATCACCAGAAAACGGAACCACCAAATCAAGATCAAAGAAATACAATCGGAAAATACATCCAATTACCCTTGAATCTTTCACTCATACCTTTCTCTTGAGCCCCTGCAATCTGGAAACAAGATTGGTGAGGCGATTAACCGCCTCGTCACCTGTCATCTCATCATCACCAACTACGTCCGAGATCAGCGCAGAAACCTCCTTCTCCACGATCCGGTGATTGGACCGGATCGTCTTCTTGTAGTGCTCGAAGGGGACTCGCAAGAACTGGTGTTCGAGCCTGAGGGATTCCGGCAACGGAGTCGACGCCGGAGCGGGCGGGGACGCGGCGGCGGAGGGGGTGGTGGTGGAGGTCGGATTGGTGGAGGTGCCGTTGGTGGTGGTGGCGGTGGAGGCGCCGTTGGAGAGGGGGGTGTCGATCTCCATGTTTGGGGATGATGCCATGGGGGAGTGAGATCGAAGAGGGGAAGGAATAATGATTGAGTGGGGGATGGGATGAGGGGTGACCGAAACGAAAGGCAGGAAAATGACGCGATGTTACGTTATTATTATTACTGTACCATATTTACTATTATAAAAAACAGTGATTTGGGTGGGGAGGGAGGAGGAGAAATATTGTTTTTTTATTTAAAATTTATTATGAAATATAATCGTTATAATTTTTTTTATATAGGATCTTAAGAGGTTATTTTATAATAAAGAACATCTCGATATAACGGATATTTTATAATTAAATAAAAATTTACGCAACTATTGACTCATTGATTTTGTTTTTATTTTCTCAATGTTATGTATGCACAACATTATTCTTGCTATCTCATTATTCATGTTTATCCACATAAATTATATTATATTATATTATCATTTTTTTTTGGATAATATGAACAATGGTTGGGTGCTACCGATTGCCTCGTTAAAACATTATCAGAAAAAACCCAGTGGGATAAAAAGTTGATCGAAGGAAAAAGAGTACAGTTTTTCCCTGGAGTGTGCATCACCTTAACCCGAAAGTTCGTTGAGACGCCGCAAACATATCTAGTACCTCAGCTCCTCTAAAAATGATTTAGGAAGCGCCATGATAAATAGATCAGCTAAGTTATTGCACGATTGTATCTGCTAAATGCAGATGACTCCTTCGTCTTAAAGATCATGAGTATATATAAGTACTTTGGATTGATATGTTTCATTTTGTTATCCTTTATAAAGCCTTCCTTAAATTGTATAACACAGACCACATTGTCTTCATAGATCACAGTCAGTGTTTTGATGTCACAGATTTTACACGATTGTTGGATATGCTGGATCATCGATATGAGCCATACAGATTCTCTGCTAGTCTCATGTACAGTGATGATCTCCGAATGATTTGAAGAAAAGGCCATGAGGTCTTGCTTTGTGGATTTCCAAGATATAGTTGTGTCATTGTATGTGACACAACTATATCTTGTGCCTTGTGCGGATCGGGCCTTGTGCGGATCTAATAAATATCCAACATCTTTGTACCCGACAAGATCAGATTTAGACTCCCGAGAATAGAATAATCCCATGTTTGTCGTCCGTTCAAATAACGCATAATATGCTTAATCCCATTCCAATGCTTGTGAGTAGGTGCAGAGCTAAATCTTGCCAAAAGATTGACCTAGAAAACAATGCCTTGTACACTTAGCTAGGTATATCAATGCACGGACAGCACTAAGATATGGCATTTCAGGACCTATAAAATCTTCATCGTATTCCCTAGGCCGGAATGGATCTTTATTAATATCAAGGGAATGGATCACCATGGGTATGCTCAATAGATAGGCTTTGTCCATCCTCAATCGAGGTAGAACTTTCTCCGTATATGTCGATTGGTGGATAAGGATCCCTGTCGATAGGTATTCCACCTGTATACCAATGCAAAACTTTATTTTGCCGAGATCTTTCATCTCGAACTCTTTCTTTAAGTAATCACGGGTTTTCGTGATTTCATTGGTTGTACTGATTATGTTCAAATCGTCAACATATACGACGACTATGGAAAAACTATTAGTCAATCTCTTGATGAATACACATGGACAAACTTTATGATTCATATACCTTCCCGTAATAGATATTCACTAAGCCAATTATGCCACATTCGGCCGAACTATTTCAATCCGTATAACGAGCATTGTAGCTTAACCGAATATAGAATTTGTGGTACCAAAGAGCTCGAAACTAGGATTTTCATGTGAATATTGGCATCTAATGAGCCATAAAGGTATGTCGTAACAACGTCCATGAGATATATATCTAAGCCTTCTTTGGCTGTCATAATAATCAAAAAGCAAAACGGTATTCCATCCATTACTGGAGTATACGTTTGTTCATAACCGACTCTAGGTATTTGTGAGAACCCTTGGGCAACAAGTCGTGCCTTGTATCTCACAATCTCATTTTTCTATTGCGTTTGGCAGGAACACCCATTTGTAACCGACAGGTTTAATGTGTTCTGGAGTTCGGACAAAGGCCTAAACACATTTTGCTTTCCAAGCGATTGCAGCTCGGCCTGGATCGCTTCTTTCCATTTTAGCCAATCACTTCTTTGTCTACACTCATTCATATTTCAATGCTCGAAATCCTAGTCGGAACTGAGCTCTACATCATGAGCCATATGGTAGACAAATGCATCAATGATTTCGATTTGATCTCGATACCATACTTCATTTTTAGAAGCGTAACATATCAAGATTTCTTTATTCTCAAGGGATTATTCCCGATGCAATGCATTATATTGATTGGCCATATTAGGAGACTCATCATCTTCCTTTAGAGGTTGGATACTCTCCTTTGGAGTATTACCGAATTTTCCCCTTCTAGGGACTATGTCTTTTGCACCAATAAGTGTTCCTCGATTTTGGCATACTTGGGACCCTTCTATAGTTTTAACTACAGATCCATCTGTTGGAATCTCAATCCTTGATGGTATATTCACAGCAGTTATATGAGACTTTGTTACCTTCTTTGCATCAACAAATACATCAGGCACTTGATTCGTAATTCTTTGCATGTCAAGGATCTTCTAAACTTCAAGTTCAGTTTTACTTATGCGAGGATCGAGGTACAACAATGTTGAAGTCGTCCAAGTTAAATCATCTTGATCCTTGGACAAAGTCTTTGCTATGACTTTATTCTCTTCCTCTAATGTCGGAAAGACTGTTTCATCAAAGCGACAATAAGAAAATCTCACTATGAACAAGTCGTCCCCTGATGGTAAATGAAGTCATATCCCACATATATTCCGAACCTTCGTTGTGAATGTATTTTGGTCCTTTGTGAGGGTGCAATAGAAACACAATTTGCATAGAAAAAAACCCTTAGATGAGAAATATTAGGCTCATGATCATACACCAATTGATGTGGTGAATATTGATGTTGTACAGAAGGTCTTAGTTTGATTAGTGATGCTGCATGTAATATAGTATGTCCCCCCAAGCACTCATTTGCAACTTTGTTTTGAGTATCATAGGCCTTGCTATCCATTGGAGTCTTTTAATAAAAGACACGACAAATCCATTTTGTGTGTGCACATGAGGCATATGGTGTTCAACATTAATCCCTGTTACAACGAATACTCATTAAATGCTCGTGAAGTAAACTTGGTTGCATTATCAAGACGAATTGTTTTAATTGGAAGATCAAGGAAATGTGCTTTTCACTTTATGATTTGAGCAAACAGTAGTGCGAAGGACATATTCCTTGTAGAAACACTATTTAGTTGATGCATCTATTAGCACCATGAAATATCGAAATGGTCCACATTATGGATAAATTGGCCCATATATGTTGCCTTGAATCCTTTTTAAAAATAAGAGGGATTCTGCACCAACCTTTGTGATGTATGGCCTTGTGATCATTTTTCCAAGCGAGCATGCGATACATGATAATTCAAGATTGATATGAGCCTTTTGGTCATTCAATGGATGGCCATGAGATGCTGATATTATTTGACGTATCATGTTTACTCCTGGGTCACCTAGTCTTTCATGTCATAATTTGTTTTCATCCGTGAACGACTTTTGGTCCACGATGTCATGAGTTTCAACAGCTTTAATTATCGTAAAGTATAATCAAAAGGAGAAGGCAGGAAGGTTTTCAACTATGTTCTTTTTAGATGAAGTAGTTGATGTAATGAGAAGATACTCTTTGTCATTCTCACTAATGGTAACTATTCTACCTTTTATCTTTAAAGCTCAACAAATTTCTTTTGGATTTGGGACAATATAGAACTCCATGGAGCTTTAGGATGGTGCCATTTTATAAAGTAATGGTTGCTGCACCAAATTCTTCTATAATATCAACACTTCTAGATATAGAACCAACACTAGACTTTGCAGAGTCAATGACGAGAAAAAGTTAGGTTGCTTGACGATGCTATGCGTTGTAGTACTATCCACTATGCAAGCACTTTCTTTATTCATCTGAAAGAGATTATAGTACATTAGCATAGTGTACATCGAAGAAAAGTAAGATACTAGAAAAGAAAAACATAACAAGCACACCTATGTTACATATGATACATATAGTACGTACGAAACAAATAAGGTGGATAGCTATGTCCTTAGTCGAGAAAATCATCAGCCTCCATGTATGGAACATCATTATCATCATTCTCATTCGTAGAGTTGATGATGAGATTTGTCTCGGGATTCTTTCCTTTTCGCTTCTGAGAAGCCTGGTATAAGTGGACAAATGCTTGGTAGTATGGCATAAGTTGGTCCAATGACCAGCAATACCGTATTTGAAGCAAACAGAATCTGGAGCTCTTGAGTCCATATGTTTTGATGATGATATTTATCGAACAAATTGATCTTGAGTATAGGTTATTAGAAAAATACATGAAGACCGGGACCTTTCCCGTTGGTATCAGAACTGAGATAGGTGTGACCAAGGTCTAGGCCTTCCCTAGTTTCTATATATATGTCATAAACATGGAAAGTTCTTGTTTTAATGATTGTACTGAGTTTGTTAAGTCCTCATTCATTATTATGAATGTCTTATATATAGACTAACAATATATTGAGCAAAATTCGAATATTTTGCTATAAATCGATTTTGGATTGTTTTGTAGATATGAAAAGTTTTGGAGGTTTAAGCACGGAAAGAAGATCAGATTGCTGTCCAACGAAGATGGAGTGAAACTTGTTGATTTCTGAATCAAGAAGAACGTGTAAAGTATGTGGAGGATATGATGATGAGACTATAGCCTTCGTGAGTAGAAAATACTTCAACTTCTTGAAAAAGAAGGATCATTAGAAGAAGATAAGTGGTAAGTTCTCATCTAAATTAACTTCTGACGTTTGTTTTAATTGTGGCTAAATAGGTCACTTCAAGAAGGATTGTCCAATGCTAAAACATGAAGACTTCAAAGGAAAGAAGTTGTAATTCTGTGCTGCTGACAGGAAAAAGGCCATGCTTGTTGCCTGTGAAGTTTGGGATGCTTATAACTCCATTTCTGATGAAGACTCTGATGATGAATCAAAGGATAAAGAAAGTTCCAAAGGTTATCTCATGGCTAAAAAGGATTCTGATGCTTCAAATTCAGATGATGAGGTAATTGATGTCAAAACTCTTACCAGTGATTTGACCAAGTTGTCTAAAGCTAATATGATCATCATGTTTGAAAGAGTTTTGAATGATTTTGATAGAATTATTGATGAAAAGTTGATTCTTGAATCTGAAATTGAGAGGCTCAGGGATGAGATGAGTGAGTCAAACAACATACTGAATCTAACCATGAAGAGATGCAAGTTATTTCAGGAAATTGAGATTGAGAGTAGGAAGGAAATTGAGGCCTTAAAGAAAACCACTAAGGCCCAGACCTTTCAGGTAGCAAGTCTCAAGTGAAATCAATTTTTCTCAAATCCAAAGAGGTCACTGAATCTGAGTTGTTCCATGAAAAGGAACAAAAACTGCTTTATGTGCAACAGGTAAATCACGAGCATGAAATAAAATTAACTTTGCTGGAAGTTAAGATTATCATTGATGACAAGTATAATAGGAAACCAGGGCCATTGACCAAAATGCATGAGCAACGATGGCCTGACACTTCCCAGTTAACCATCACCAATAAACCTACACTTAAAAGATCATATCACAAATATGGACTTAAATTTGAGGCTGTTAGTAAAAAAAATCATCTCGAAAACCTCAAAAGAAGTACATTGATGTTCATGATTATTTGTTGTGTACTTATTATAGCTTGGACAGTCATTTGATTAAAAATTGTGAAAAGAGACTTAATGATCATGCTAAGAAACATAGGCAAGTGAAAACCACCTATATTATTCTGTCTACTCCTATTTTTGTTTCTGCTTATAAAAAAGGACCCAACCTAAGGTAGGTTCCCAAAACCAACCCCTTGATTTCATGGTTGCAGGGAAGACTAAGAGGGAGCAGCTTATGGTTCTTAGATAGTGGTTGCTCTTGGCATATGATAGGTGACAAGTCTTTATTTCTCTCACTTAAAGCCTTTGATGGGGGGAGGGGAGGATATGACTTTTGGCAACAATGGTAAAATTACAGGTACAGGTAAGATTGGCAAGTCACTTTCTCACTCTATTGATGATGCACATTATATTGTAGGATTGAAGCATAACTTGTTTAGTATATCCTAATTCTGTGACAAAGAGAAAAACGTTAAGTTCACTGAAAATATTTGTATTGTGAAGGATTCAAAGACAGAACAACTTGTCCTTCTAGGACAAAGGTGTAATATTGTTTACAAAGTGACCTTGGATGAAATTCCTCTCAACACCCTTAGTTCCTCAACTATTCAAGAAACAAATGCCATGCTTTGGCATAAAAGGTTTGGCCATGCTAGTTATCACGTGCTGAATAAATTGAATTCTAAGAAAGTGATATGTGATCTCTTTACAATAAAATGTGAGCAACAAGGTGTATGTGAGTCATGTGTAAGTAGTAAATATGTCAAACCATCATTCTATTCCAAGAATGTGATAAGTACTTCTAAACCTTTAGAATTATTACACATGGATCTGTGTGGACCAATGAGAATACAAAACAGAGGAGGAAGTAAGTATGTTCTTGTGATTGTTGATGATTACACCAGGTACACATGGGTTATTTTCCTTAGAACCAAAGATGAGACATTTGATGAGTTTCACAGTTTTATCCTCAAAACTCAAAACAAGATTGGTCTTAAATTGATTGCTCTTAGAACTCGTCGTGGTACTGAATTTGACAATTTTAAGTTCTTTCACTTTTACAGGAAAGAAATAATTAAGCATATTTCTTAGCTCCAAGGACCCCTCAACAATATGGTGTGGTAGAGAGGAAAAACCGGGCCTTGGAGAAGATGTTAAGAACAATATTGTTAGTTAGTAACTTGCAAAGAAATTTTTGGACAGAGGTTATCAACACAACTTGCTATATTCTAAATAGGGCACTAATCAGATCTATATTGAAAAACCCTATGAGCTCATGAATGGAAGAATTCCAAATATCTCATACTTCGGAATATTTAGATGCAAATGCGTTGTCCTTAACAATCAAAAGGACAATCTCTGCAAGTTTGATGCAATGAATGATGAAGGGATATTTTTTGGATATGCTCATGGAAGCAAGACTTACAAAGCTGATAGGAATGTGTAATCCCTTCAATTATATAGAAATTGATGTAACACATCTGAGATGTATTAATCATAATGTACTTAGGTTATTTAGGCTAGAAGTCAAGTAGATAGTTGTAGTCTAGGTTGGATGCTGGATAGAAGATGGCTGCAGATAATGAAGATCAAATGAGGCACCAGATGCAAACTACTACAAAGGACTTTTGGCAAACAACTAAGACAATGATGAAACAACAAAAGAACATCAAAGTCTTCAACATCTAGGAACTGAGTATACAGACGAGGACCAACACAAAATGCATCAATGTGCAACAGACCTGTGTGCAAACAAGGTTGTAGCAGGTACTGGTGCAGACGAGGTCTCATAGTATAGAATGCAGACTAAGGTGCAGCAGACAAGGTGCAGTAGAGGTGGTTGCTGATGGTGGGGTGAGAGGTCTGGAGTCAGTCAAATGAAGATTTGAGTTAAAGTAGAAACAACACAAATTCTGGAGTTCGTGGACTGCATCAGAAACAAGATGGTGGGGACACGAGTGACAAGGTGTTAGCATCAGAAACAGTGTCATGCTATAATAGGTTTGTTTCATCAGCCTATAAAAGAAAACCGACGGAGCTTTTTGATTAAGATTGTTGAATAAGGATTGAAAGACAAGTGTGCAAAGCAATCAACATGCAAAGATTACTCAAGAAAGCTGAATCATGAAACACAGTAAAGAAGGGTTCACTAGTCTGTAAAGGAACACCCTTTGTAGTAGAGTTCAGATTGCTAAATTTGTGTGAAGATCGTGGGTCTTTATCTTTTCTTCAAGTTGTTAAGCTTGTAAAAAGAAGTTGTCTTGCAAGCTACAAGAAGATAGTGATACTCATCTCTAGGCTTGACTACACTGATCATCAAGGGAAGACTGGACTAAGCTCTTGTTTATCAATTAATAACAAGTGTCTGAACCAGTATAAATACTATGTCTCGTTACTTGCTTTCATTATTTGATATTTAGAACTGTTAGAAATCAACATTCACAGCCAAACAGAGACAAATTCCAAGAATTGGAATCTCTGGAGTAGACCTTGAACTGTTAACTACAGACTACCCAAGTAGTCTGCATAGAATAGTGGTTTGCAAAATTATAATCCGCTGCATAAAATTATTAAAACTCGAATTAACCAATTCACGCCCCCTCTAGGTTATATATTGGACCTTACAATTGGTATCAGAGCCTTACTTTCCAGACTTAACAGTTTGTGGAAAGAAAAGGTCATTATCTTATTTGCAAAGAAGTTACTAACAGTTTATTTTTGTGAAGAACAATGGCACCACCAAAGTTTCCCAAATGTCCTAATAGTGGAGAACAACCAACATGCTCTTTCGACAATTCAACCAATGGAAACTCAGAATGCTTGCACATCTCAATTCAATATACGAAAGAATGCAAGACATTTTATTGGATGGGCCTCATGTTTCAATGATGTCAGATCCTAAGGATTCAACAATAGAAGTACAAGGACCAAAATCCCTCTCGTGTAGAGAAGACTGGGATCTGGAAATGTTAAACAGAAAAGCTGTAAATCAAATATTCAAATCTCTTGATGACAACACGTTTGAAATAATGGTTCATACAGCCACTGCAAAGGAGGCGTAGGAAGCTCTACTGCTAAGGAATGAGGGAACCAATGAAATAAGGGAAAACAAGAAGGATGCCCTCATGCAACAATATGAATTGGTCTCAATGAGATCTGATGAGAATCTGACTACCTTCTATGAAAGGTTCAATGTTTTCATCAACAATCTCAAAACTTTGGGAAAGACTTTCGAAAACAAGGAAGTCAATCAAAAATTTGTGAGATCTCTTGGTGAAATCTTGAGCACAAAGTCCACAGCCATAAGGGAATCCAGAGATCTAACGAAGATGTCATTGGCTCAATGGTATGGTATATTACATACATACAATCTTGAAGTTGAGCAAAAGAAGTAAATTGATGATGCCAGAAAGAAGATCTTGGCTTTCAAAGCTCAAGAGAGAATTCTTAAATCCATGGCAAAAGTGGAGAAGAGTGACATCTCGTCTGCAAGTGAACAAGGTCTATCTGAAGAACTGGCACTGATGGGAAAGAAGTTCAAGAAGCTCTTCAAGAAAAGGAACTTCAAGAAGAACTTCCCTTCAAAAACAAAGGAGGAAGAAAAGGAAGTCTGCTACAACTGTGGCAGACCAGGGCACTTTGCTATACAATGCAGACAACCAACACAAGACTCGTCTACACCTAAATTCAAGAAGGACAACAACAAAGGTACCTCTGGAAGAAAAGAAAGAGGCAAAGCTTATAAGGCAAAGACATGGAGCAACACAGACTCTCATGATGAAGATATCATATCAAATGCTCAGCTATGTCTCATGGTCATAGAAGATGAACAGTAGCAGGTATTTGATCTTTCTGATTCAGATGCAACCATAGAAGAACTGAAGGAAGTCCTTCAAGAAACCTCTGAGAACTTTATTTCCCTTTTAAAGAAATAAAGAGAATCTTAAACAAATTGCAATTTTCAAAGAGAAATGCAACTAACAGATAAAGAGACTAATAATAGTCTAATATATGCTCAAGATGAACTAAAAGAAGCAAATGAAAAGGTAAAACTTCTCAATGCAGCAGTGGAAACACTAACCTTGAAAAACACTTAGCTTCAGAAGCAAGAAGATGCTTGGAATGGCAAGACCTTGTGTCTATAAAAATTGCTAAATACAGGTCAATCCTCCCATGACAAAAACAGGGTTAGGATACATTGACTGGTTGTACAATAATGCAGACAAGAAAGTCATTGCCAAGGAAGAAAAGCATACCAATACAAAAACTATACAGAAGAGGAAGACCTCAACTCCATTAGACATGTAGAAAAGTAATACCTCTAATGCAGGAGGTATGCAAAAGAGCAAAAGCTCCACTGCACAGAAAGAACCAAGAAGCAAGAATAGTTTGCAAAAGAGAGCTTTACTGCAAAGTAAGGCCTCTACTGCTCAAACCCAAAAGGGCTGGAGCTGAACACCAGAACAAACCTATCATAAAATACAAAAGGCCAAGAATCTTGTAAGAAGATTCAATGAAAGGACTTATGAAGCTCAGCACGCACCTAACTACTCAGCATGGAATAAAATCTCTAGAACAACTTGGAGAAAACCATACATGAGACACACCTGCTTATGTCAATTGTAGCAAACACAGTGGAGCAGACCACTAATAAGCACAAGACCAAAGGTCTACTGCTTTTACCTATGGAAAAATTGGCCACAAGTCCTTTGAATGCTGGAATTCTCACAAGAAGATAATTCAAGTGAAGGTTCTAAAAGCTAACCAATAAGGATGCTCTCTATGTTTTCAATGCAGGAAAGACAAAAGGGCATATGGTATCTGGACAGTGGATGTTTAGGACACATGACAGGGAACAAATCCATCCTTGAAGATTACAGAAAGGAACAAGGATATTTGGAGAAGGAAAGACAGGTACAACTAAAGAACCCTTGGTACAGGTTCTTTAATCTTTAGAGATGTTGCTTATGTTAAAGGCCTAGAATATAACTTGCTATCCATTACTCAATTGTGTGATAAAAATTATACGTGTCATTCACTTATGATACATGTCAAGTAAAGGATAAAATCACATAAGAAGTCAAGTTACTAGGAGTAAGGAAAGGAAACATTTATGCAGTACACTTTAATTCATCACAGTCAGAACAAATAATATGTTTCTATACTAAAGAAGCTGAAGATATAAACTGGATATGGTACAAAAGATTAGCTTATCTTAACTTCAAAACTATAACAAGACTATCCTCAGGAAACGTAGTAGGAGGACTCCCTCAAATAAAATTTAAAAGGAATAAACTATACAGACCATGCTAGGAAGGAAAGCAGACTAGGGCAAGCTTTAAATCCTTAAACTCTTCAGAATCAACTAGAATTCTGGATTTATTACATATGGATCCCTTTGGTCCAGTAGAGATAGAAAATTTAAATAAAAAGAAGTACACTCTAGTTATAGTAGATGATTATTCCAGATATACTTGGGTAATGTTTTTACATAAAAAGAGTAAAACTTGTGGTCTGCTGATAAGGTTTCTTAGACAAATTTAAAATGAAAAAAGAATAGAAGTTGTCACAATTAAAAGTGATCATGGCACTGAATTTGATCAAACTGGAATAGATGTCTATTGCAATGATCATAGAATTAGGAATAGATGTCTACTGCAATGATCATGGAATTAAACATAACTTCTCAGCACCAAAAACACCCCAACAAAATGGTGTGGCTGAGAAAAAGAATAGAACACTCATAGAGGCAACTAAAACAATGCTTTCTGATATAAACTTATCTAAAAGCTTCTGGATAGAAGTAGTTAACACAGTTTGCTACACTCAAAATAGATGCACAATTCACAAACTTTACAAGAAAACCCCTTATGAATTATGGAAAGGAAAGATACCAAGTGTCAAATACTTTCATGTCTTTGGATGCATTTGCTATATACATAGCAATGATAAAAGCTATTTACAGAAATTTGATCCTAAGGCAGATGAGGCAACCTTCTTAGGATACTCAACAAACAACAAAGCATTTAGAGTATACAATAAAAGAACACAGACTGTTGAGGAGTCCATTCATTTATCATTTGATGAAAAAGAAACATTAATAAGGGATGCAAATGTGTTTGATGAGGAATGTGCATGCAATGAACAGGCTGCAGAAGAGGTCATTAATACTACAGATAAGAAAGAGTCGTCTGCACATAATGACACTGCAGATGAGGCAGAAGAACAACCTCAAGAACAACTGGAATCTAATGAACAAGACAAAAGAAGATGGATTAAGACACATACACATGATGAATAGGAGATAAGAATGCATCTGTGCAGACTAGAAGGGCAATAAATACTGAATGTCTGTCTGCGTGTTTCATATCTGAAATAGAACCAAAGGTAATAAATGAAGCTCTAAATGATCCAAACTAGGTAGATGCTATGCAAGAAGAACTAAATGAGTTCGAAAGAAATGAGGTATGGTATCTCACACCAAGACCCAAAAACTATTGTAAATGGGTGTTTAGAAACAAATCAGATAAAAATGGAACAGTCATAAAAAAAACAAAGCTAGATTAGTTGCTAAGGGATACTAACAAAAGGAAGGAATTGATTTTGATGAAACCTTTGCACCTGTAGCAAGATTAGAAGCCATAAGAATGTTCCTTGCCTATGCAACATATCAAGGATTTAAAGTCTATCAAATGGATGTAAAAAGTACATTCCTAAATGGAAAGCTACAAGAGGAAATTTATGTTGAACAACCTCCTGGCTTTGAGGACTATGAATATCCAAAGCATGTATATAGGTTAGATAAGGCATTATATGGGTTAAAACAAGCACCTAGGGCATGGTATGAAACTCTCTCAACTTTTCTCTGTGAGAATAAATTTGAAAAAGGTAAAGTAGATACCACTCTGTTCTTAAAAAAGCATAAGGAACATATATTGTTAGTGCAAATCTATGTTGATGATATTATATTTGGTTGCACTAATGATAAGCTTTGTGAAAGATTTGCAGAACTAATGAAATCCAAATTTCAAATAAGCTTAATGGGGGAACTAAAATATTTCCTAGGACTGCAAGTACAACAACTAAAGAGTGGAATCTTCTTAAATCAATCCAAGTACTTAAAGAACACAATTAAAAAGTATGGATTAGATAGTGCTAGTTATATGAAAACCCCTATGAGCACATCAATTAAAATAGATAAAGATGAAATTGGAAAGCAAATAAATCAAACAATGTATAGAGGAATAATATGATCATTATTATACCTTACTATAAGCAGACCAGACATTCAATATGCAGTCTGTGTCTGTACAAGATATCAATCTGATCCCAAGGAATCCCATTACACTGTAGTAAAGAGAATCCTAAGATATCTCAAAGGAACTCCAAATCTTGGTATATGATATCCTAGGGAATCAGATTTTACACTGATAGGTTTTTCAGATACAGATTTTGCAGGATGTACAGTTGACAGAAAGAGCACAAGTGGATCATGTCAATTCATTGGAGCAAGGTTAATATCATGGTTCAGCAAGAAGTAGACTATTATGTCTACCTCTACTGCAGAAACCAAATACATTGCTGCTGGAAGCTGTGCTGCACAAATATTATGGATGAGGTCACAACTGAATCCGATAAACCTGCTGCAGAACCAATCATCATGGAGGAGGAGGAAACACAGTCTGTAATAGTGCAGATTGAGGAAGCCATTGAGCAGTCTATAATAGTGCAGACTGGACAAATAACTGAGCCATCTACCTCAAAGATTCCATCGAGAGTACCATAAATTACCGCTCTTCATGATGGAAATATGGCAATTCAATTCCTGAAGGCAGGAGCAGATGAAAATCTGAAGAACTTGATCTTGGAAGCCCAAGTGAGCTTTCAAGAGATAAGAGAAGGATCTCGAGCTGAGTTTAGACAAAGGCTCCCTGCAGAAGGCTATACCCACGACGAAATAAGGGAAATAGAGGTAAAGATGTCAGCCATACAGGCGGAACAAACCTCAATTACCTCTACTGCACCTTCCCTCACTATCAGACCTCTTGCAACAGAGCCAACAACAACAACAACAATTGTTACATTCTTAAGCAGTGGAATGGAAACTTCAATAATTACAGATGACCAACCAACCACTGCAACTGCTGTATGGACAACAACAACATCCACAACTCAGGAAAGGCCTTTTCTTGAGAAGATCATTGAAACAGTCATGCAGACAGTCAAAGTAGTTGAAGCAAATCTACTATAGCAGAAAGTCAGACACACTCAACTGCTTGTAGAAAGGAAACAAGCGAAGATGAAGAAGAAGGGCTAGCGACAAATTTATTCAGGAGTTTGTATCACAGCACAACCTACCAATCAAGAGACCAACACCAACAGCATCTGCAAGGACAACCAAATCAGGAAGAATAACAAGGTTCATAAGACGAAAGTTAATTCCCTAAGGACCCAAAACATTGTACCAGATCAATCCAGACCAATCCAAGACACTGATTGGAGACATTACTGGAATGACAGAATGGGAGATTCATCAAATGGTTGAACTTCAAAAGAAAAAGGTCAGCAGGTCAACATGACCTAAGGCACTTTATGATCAATAGAGCTCTTGAATACAAGGATTCCACCTTGAAGACCACCAGACTCAGACATGCCCTCCTAAGACACATTGAGTTTATAAACACACCAGAAATCGAGGTTGAGTTGAAAAGGATCTTGGTAAAACATGTCAAAGCTGCCACCGAAAAGGTATATGAATATCTCTCTCGACCTGATCTGGGAGAACATCAACCACCAGGAGATGATGGAGGTGATCAATCACAACCAGAACTTCATGATGATGAAGATGACATCATTGACCAAGTGGCTACTGAAGGAGTACAAATGCAGATGACTGAAGCTGAGCCTGCAGAAGAAACTCCTGCAGTTACAGAAGAGACATTTGCAGCTGAAAAAGATGCCCCTCCAATTGACACCGAAGTAGAACCAACAGTTGAAGAACCCGTAGCACCACTAACCGTAGAAGAAGGTCATGTTGAGTCCTCAACTAATGAATCTATTGTAGAAACACCACTAATCTTACAGCAGAAGAGGCACATAATGATGCAGATGAAGGACAAGCCACTCAACAACACACAGAAGAACTCCCTGACGTTGAAGAAAACTCACCTGCAGCTGAAGTCACATCCATAGAAGCCCCCACCAATGTAGAAACGTTAATCGTCCCTACAGCCGAGACAACTGATGGAGACGAGTTCAACCTAGTTGCAGCAAAGGAACAACAAGCAACTCCATCTTGAGACATTCAACACATCATATTTACTCCACCATCTGCATTTGAGCTAGCACAAATGGCACAAAATGTACCCTCTACAGCCCTGGAGCCAATGTATAGTGAGACATCAGTAACCAAAATCACACCAATTGGAATCAAAGATCTCAAGGAAGGGTTTGAAGAACATGAAGTTCAGATCCTCTCTGTTCAACCACGTCAACAAGGCGAAAGAATTCCATCTTCACCCTCAGAAGACACCACACAGTACAGAATGCGCTAGCTCGATCAAGAAATCTATGGAATGCACTCATGGATCCGGACTACTTTCCACGATCTACTCGAAACTCTAGAGCCAATTACAGTAGACTTAGCAGCAGAAAAGGAGATCAGAAAAAGCACCTTTGATAACTTTGGAGACACACTAAGGAATCTAGCAGCCGGAGTCATTGACCAGATGAAGCAAAACAGATCAGTAAATCTTCACAATCAAAGAATCAGCACCTCCAACTTCGACAAATTCAAGGGACAACAAACTTATGAACTACGAAAGCTCCATTGAGGCTATGCGAAACCAAACTATAAGTAGTTCAGAGAAACATCTTCTCTGAACTCAAAGGCGTCCGCACAGCTCTTGAAGCACTTACCTCCACCCTCAATGCTAACAAAAAGGGGGAGAAACTATTTGAAGTAGAGCAGCAAAGGACCCCCTCTAAGACTCAGGGGGAGAAGTCTTCTGCAGCAAAGAGGAAAAGTTCCTCTGAGCAAGGAAATGAGCCTAAGAGGTCTAAGCATCATAAGGAAGAATCCTACGAAGAACGTAGAGGACACTTCAGAGATTCAGAGAACAGACATCGAAAGAGCGGCAGAGAAAGTGAGGAAGAACGAAGATACAAGCGCAGCAGAGGCAAAGAGCATCAAAGGTAAAACTAAGATTGCTCATTTTTAATTATGTTGTTATGAACAATGTAACTTAGTTGAATTTAGTTTCAACAAGATGTATTTAGTTAGTAAGAAAAAGTAGTGTACTTGTTATATTACATAGGAGTTTTTGTTAGAATCAATTTAGGAGGAGATTGATAGGAATGTGCAATCCCTCCGTTTGTATAGAAATTGATGTAACAAAACTTAGATGTATTAGTTATAATGTAGTTAGTGTGTTTAGGCTAGAAGTCAAGTAGGTAGTTGCAGTTTAGGTTGGATGGCAGTGAGCAGAAGGTTGCAGATATATGGGCATTGATAACTACTACAGAGGACTTTGGATGAACAACATTTGCATTGATAAGCAATAAAAGAACTCTAACGCTTCAGGATGAAGGACTGAGTTTGCAGACGAAGACCAACATGGCAAGACATAAACTGAATCAGATCTGAGTGCAGACAAGAGTTACAGCAGAGACTGGATGTAGACTAGGATTGCAGTATGGGATGTAGACTAGGGTTGTAGCAGAGACTGGATGCAGACTAGAGGTTACAGCAGACTGGATTGCAATAGAGATGATTGTCAGGGTGGGGTCACAGGTTTGAAGTCAGTCAAGTGAAGATTTGAGTTAAAGTAGCAACGACACAAATTCTGGAGATAGTGGACTGCCAGCATAAAAAACGAGATAGTGGGGAACACTAGTGGCAAAGTGTCATTCCAGGAACAGTACGTTGTCTGCTTAGGTTCTTTTCTTGAGCCTTTAAAAGGGAACTGGTGAGGCTTGTTGAGAAGTGCTGTTGAATAAGGATTGTAAGGAAAAGAGTGCAAAGCAATCAAGACATTCAGAGATTACTCGAGAAAGCTAAATTGTGAAGATACAATTGGAAATGTCACTAGTCTACAGAAGAACAAGTCTTGCAGCAGAGTCCAGAGCTTGGATTTATGCAAAGCAACTAGGTTCTTTATCTTTTGTACAAGTTAGACAACTTGTAAAAAGGAAGTTTCTTGTAAGCTCAAACAAGGAGATAGTGATACTCACCTCTTGGTTTGACTACACTGGTGGTCACCAAGGAAAGACTGGACTAAGCTTTCTATTATCATTTGATATCGAGTTTCTGAACCAGTATAAATATTATGTCTTTTTATTGCCTTTACTACATTGATATTTATAATTGCTTCTAACAAATCATCACAGCCAAATAGAAATAAACTCAAAGAGTTATAAATCTCTGCTACAGACTACTAATTGTCATCTGCAAACTATCTGAGTAGTCTACATAGAATAATAGTCTGCACAGAATTAATATTCTGTATAAAAAGTTTTAATAAAATCTTATATAATGTATTCACCCCCCTCTAGGTTGAAACTCGAACCTTACAAATAATGATGTTGATTCCATTATAGATGAAGTGGCCAGAGAAAGAGCAAATCAACAAGATAACCAGATTGAAGTATATGCTCCAGGAGCCAATGAATCAACTATAACAATAGATGATATCACAATTCTCTCAGAAAAGGATTTGAGAAAACTGTAGATGACACTGATGATTAGAATCCTACAGAGAAGACTATTCAAAAACCTACAGATAAAGCAACCAAGGAGGATACAAGCTAAGCTCTTAGTTAAGAAACAAGCCCAATACCCTCCCTAAAGGGCTCAGTAGCTGTTCCTTAATCAGAAGAGATTGTAATAATTGAGAATGAAAGGTCACAAGTGAAAGTGCGTGATTGTAATCAAGAATAGACTAGAAGGGTCTAAATAGATTGTTCTACTAAAATTTCAACAAATAAAATCTTATGCATAGCGGAAACTAAGATCTAAGCAGAAAAACCTAATCTGATCTGATCAGATGAACAAACAAACAAAGAGCATATTATTACCTAATCAAGATTCTAATAACTTAATTCTAACTATCGGATGAATGATTTGTTAGATTAATAAGATAACTGATCTAACCGAAATCAATATCAATCAAGAAACGTTGAACAATCAAGAAACGATGAACAATCAAGAATCCTGATGATCAATTAATGTTCTAAAAGGCAGGATGATGATTTCACACAGACAATCAGATCAACACCAACAGAACAGATAGAGAAGAAAGTACAAAATCAAGAACATATAATTTATAGTGGTTTAGACTCAAATCAGTGTTAAGTAATTGATTTGAACTTAATCCACTCTTCCTCTTGTTAGCAATATGCTACACAAGAAGGGAATCCACTAGATCATTTTGGATCACTCTTCAACCTTTACATACAATTAGATCTCATCAAATTTGATACCAATCCGATCCCCTCAGGATCCTTCAAACACTATCACAATCTATTACAAACACAAACTCACAAAGTACGAAGACATGCAACAATCACCATGTTCAACATGATGTTCTTACTGAACATATTCTTAAACACCACTTGAGAACTTTCTTGGAAAGAGAGAGAAAGAGACAGAAGGCTTTGATCCTTGACTAAGAATTACAGGTGTTTTTCAATTTGATTTCAAAACATCTCTCTCTATAGACTTGTGCCTTATATAGGCAAGGCTGGTGTATTGTTCTCCAATTAATCCGTAATTTCCTTTTTAGAAGTCTAGCTAGCATTTTGAGAAATTTTTTACCAGACATTAACAGAGTCTTTTTTCAAAAAATTCAAGACTCAGTAGATAACCAAAGAATACTATCTATATCAGATACTTGTCTGATGTGGTGCTGGCCATTTATCAATCACTTTTGAACTAAACTGATAATTAATATGGACAAAAGCACTAGTTTTCTAACAACTTCTTGAACTAATCAGATAACCGATCTGACCAGAAGAAAAACTGATACTCACAGACCATCGGACCAGGCGAGATAACCTATAGAACCTAGAAAACTTATCTAACCAAAACCAATCGTTCTATCCAGAGCTTTCACTGTTCTGCTGTTCTGATTGAACCCGTGTGACAGAATACCTATAGACTATTAAAACACTTTATTCCAAAAGTTAGTACTCATTTGATTCATCAAATCCAGCAGTACCCTTTGAACAAGCACTCAATGCAACCGAAGAAGCTCCTGTTACATAGAAAATGACCGGTGGGATGATAATAAGAGAGCTTACAGAACACATATTAGGCGATACTCCCATCTCTCAAGGAGCACAACACCACCCACAAACCACTGACCAAATAGTCTCTCATTTCAACATTATATTCACTTCAATGTTCATATTTGGACTGCCTACCACTGCTACAGAACCCCTTTCTGTACGGTTTACATAAACCTTACTACATGGACCCATATCAAGTGTCTTTGACGCTCAATTTCTCCCCCATAGCCAAAGATTTTTATATGATTTTCAAAAAGATCTCCCTCACTTGAGCCTGAGTCAGACCCCTCCACCATTGATCACAGCCTACATATATGATATACACGAATGGAATAAAAATGTCTTCCATGATCTTCTAAAAGGCCTTCAGCCTCTTGTAGACGAGCTGGAGATTGAGAAAGAAGAAAATACAAGTTATTTGCAGGCCTCCATGAGATGATGGACGCACTTGGACAAAAACTCATGAAAGAGATCAACAAAATCAATGCCATCAATCTACAACAATAATCCAGAAGTGCTTCATCTCTCAATAGGCTGAGGAGCTCCCAAACAGCACAAGTAAGAAAACTCCAAGGAACTTTCCAACCAACACACAACCAACTTGAGCAGCACATCCACTACAATGAGAAGCACATAACTCTCTTGGAAAACAGGGTCCAAGTTGAGATCAATAGAGCTTAAGCAGCATAGGCAGCCATCGTCTCTGAACTTCAAGCTCTGAAACAAACAGTCAAGGCTCTTACAGCTGTCATCAAAGCTCAGAAATCCTCCATGATGATAACAAAAAGGGGAAGAAGGATGCGGATAAGGAGAAGTCCAAGGAGAAGGATATAGACATGAGCAAGAAGAAGCATGCGGATGAGGAGTCTACTGCTTAATAGGAGGATGTCCAGAAAAGAAGGAGGACTTTCAACGATATCTTAGGGGGAGGCCACCAACAACAGAGAAAAAGAAAAGGGAAGACTGGAGAGCAAAAGAAAAGAGACAGGTCAAGAAATCACCACATGGATAGAAGTGATAGACAAAAAATCTCCAAGACAAGAACGAAAACTCGGTGTAGACTAGTCCAAGCGTAGCAGACGAGAAGGACATGGGGACTACAGAGGCCATAGAGGTCATAAGGGAGGAAGATAACTTTCTTTAAAACATGTAACATCCTATAAACTCTTGAACTTGTTTTGAACTTTGTTGTTTCAGAAAATTTCTTCAAAAATAATTTATCTATAAGCTTTTTATAAGTAGTAGTGAACTTGCTGATTTTAAAATTGAACTTTTGTTATCATCAATTTAAGGGGAGATTGCCATGCATATACAATCTTTCCACTTGTATAGAAATTGATAAACAAAAACTATAGATTAAGACATATTCAGGTCAATGATTTAAATTGAGAACTAGGATAGTAAGATGCAGTCTAAAAAGCATACAACATAGTAGTAAAGAATCACAGCTCTGAACTCACTCGGCATACTATTGATCTGCAAATGTACAAAGTGAAGTTTGAGAAGGTTAAGCACTTGAGGATTCGTCAACGTCCCTGACATACACCCACAGTGTGAGTTCAGCCTTCACCCACTTGATGCAATCCCACCACCAACCTAGTGATGAAGCAGAAAGATCTAAATACCAAGATCGTGGAAAAAGATAACGTTCTATGAACAATGATTGGTAACACATTCTCCAAATGAGAACAAAAACAGCGTCAGTTTACAAGTAACGTGCTGGAGCCAGCAAAAAATTGTGTAATTAGCTTTCAGATATGGCATCCAACCACCTTAAAGGCTAACAGCTATCTGCCTGCCCTCAAAACGAAAGAAAGAACATGAAGATGCCAACGATGATAATATAACAGTGATGCCGATGATAATATAACAGTGATGCCAAAGATGATATAACAGTGATGCCAAAGATAATGGCTTGTTCAGACAGTCATACTTAAGTCAGAACAGCCAGAGAAGAGAAGAATGCAATGGAAAGGTAAATCTTCCCGATAAAGGCCATGGGCTTCAATAAATAAAACTGCCTGGACCAATTACCAGATTTAATATTACAAGGCCATGTGCACTCGAAAGTACAATTCATGTACACAACTGATGCTATCAATATGCTATCGCAGTAACACTTTCCAAATTTTCCTCCCATATACAACTAGTGACCATACAGCAAGGCCAGATGAGGCATAAAGCAATGCAACTCCACCACTGGCTAGTATACCGTTGCTGAAATTAATCAAATGAGAAGGTGCTCAGGAGATCTTCATTGTAAGTTGGGCGAAGAGAGAAAAATAGTCACAGAACATGAAGATGGAGCATAGACAAAGAAAACCACGTCCATTAGAATGGAAGAAAGAAAAGACAACCTGCTATCTCGAGAAGAGAGGAGAATAGTTAGTGCTATCATTTGTGTGGCCGTCTTCCACTTGCCTATATTATTTACAGCGACAGCCTGATAATACCATCAACCTTTCTAGCATTAGCTTTCAATAAATCAGTGCCATAACAAATATGAAAATAGACAACTTGGAATACAAGACCTCTGAAAGTTTGCTACCCTGGGAGGCCGCCCATTCTCTGACTGCCGACATTGTTATCTGTGAAACATAGAGGGAGCAACAAAGTTAACAGGCATCTACTTGATGATATGTCGGTTCATTAGAACTACTGCACAGGGAAGTCAATCGATGGTTTCAAAACGATCAAGCAACTTGCTAAGACCACACAACTCATCCAATTACCAGTAAGCCATAATCAAAACGGTGCAACTGAACACAACTGATTAACAGTTCAATACAAATTTCATCAAAAACAAGAAAAAAAAAGGGGTTCAATAATGCAGCTGAATTGCAACCAACATCATTGACATGACCCTTCTTGTCCGAAGCCACTATTTGTTGGTTGGGAAGGATGACAATAGTTGTTGCACCTTTGGTTTGGTACTGGAGATATAGGCATCAAAGATGCAGGCAGGAAAACTAGTTACATATAAAGAACAAGTTTCATATTACGCAAATAGAGAAAAAACAAATGAGAACAACAAGCCCCTGACCATGTCATTAATCATTTTATCATGCTGAAAAAACAAGTATCAATGCTACTGTGACTTAAACTCAATTGGTGATCTTGCACTTAATACTAATGTGACAATTAGAGGTTAGTATGCATCAACTGAATCTACAACGCATTTAAAGCAAAAACAAAAGAGCTTGGAGTGTGGTCTAATAAAGCTCAAGGTCAACTGCTCATATCGAACCTTGATGGCATCTCAAAGGAACATGGAGGAGGTGGCTTTTGTTTTCACTTTTTTTTGGGTGTGTGTGTTGTTGTGGGGGG
>LIEC01007030.1:0-31700 GCA_001925005.1 Drosera capensis
CTCCGTTCGCTATCCAGCTCTTTTGTAGCCTTTGACAGATCTGCCCTCGCATTTGCCAGTTCGCTACCAAGCTTCTTGTTCAGTCTCTCGGCTTGTCTTCTCATCCTTTTTTCAGTCTCTAGCTCTCTCAATGCCTCAAGAATCCTTTCTTTCTCTCTGCTCTTCCATGCTGCCTTCTTCGCTGCAAACTGCTTCACAAGAACATTGACCTCATCCTTGGTGAAACGGTGCTCCTGGATCGCTTGATTTATTTGAATCCTGGCACGATCAATCTCGGCTTTAATAGCCGAGACGAGGGTTGAACTCCACGAATGCTGCTCTTCCTCATTCAACATCCTGTACAAGACCTTAACCAACTCTTTCGATGCCTTCAAGCTGTTCCTAACATCCTTCAAACGGGCCTTGATGCTTGCATCGTTGCCTGTTGCGGCATAGCTGGTGCTCTGTTAAACAATAAGAAACATCCCAAATCCACATGAATCAACATTATAATTGTAGATTCAGTTATCCGTCAGACATTATAATGAATCAACATGTGCTACGGAACAGACAACGGACCAGAAAACATCTTCGTCCACCTTAAAGATGATAACCACTCTCGAACCAATCGAACTATCAATGACTTGATAACTCGAGTTTACCTTTAATCACAGTGTTAACAGCTTGCAAGTAGTAAACGGTACGAAATTACTAGAATATATTAATAAAAAAAGAACAATCCAGAAAAAGGAAAACAGTGCAATTGTTGCGAGTCAATTAGGATCACCTCAATTAAACAATCATTAGCAACGGAATCCACTACTCCTCCACCAACATACTCAGTAACTTCAAGTTTCTTTCCACTCCTCCTCCGCCTATCCATCTTCAATCCATCACCCTTCTTCTGCAAAACAATCAATCATTTAAACATTCATCAGACGATATATTCGTGCGGTCTTTCTATCATCCGTTCGAATTTTAATGATAAAACTACCGTCAGAATACAAAATCCTCGAAATCCCACCTCGAAAACACGGCCACGACGCCGATCCAACCCGTCATTCTCCTCATCAATCAACTTCCCAATCCTCTCCTTCCCCTTCTTCTTCTCCGGCGACTTTTCGCCTCCATCGATCTCCCACAAGCTCGCCGCCAGCTTCCTCGCCGACAAACTCCCCTCATTCACCGGCGATCTCGACGCCATATTCACCGGCGTGCTCGTCCCCGCTCGTCTCCCAATCACCCTCTTGAATAGTATACTATGATTCAAAGATGATGAATATGGGGTTCTCCTTTTTGTGATCTTGCAGTGCCCAGTGGTGAGTTTTTGGTTCCTGGTTTTGTGATTATTGTCAGTGTCTATTGGCATATGGGGAATTTAGGGTGAATTTCGATGACCCAGATGAGGAAATGGTTAGATCTTGATGTGGGTATTGCTTGATTGTTGTTGGATTGAGGATTGAATCACGGGATTGAATTGTGGAGATTTGGGGTTCTTTTTTGGGTTTTGGTTTGAAGGAGAAGAACAAGAGAAGAGTGGTGGAGTGTGATGTGAGTGAGAATTATTGTGTTTTGTGTGTGTTTGTGTGTGAGAGAGAAAGGGTGTGTGAAACTGGTAGAGGGCTTGAATGAAAATAGGTATGGGGGATGTGTGAGTGTTGCCGTTTTGGATATGTTACGAGGGAAAAGGGAAAAGGAGTGGGAGAGAGGAAAAGGGGAGGGGTGGGAGAGACTATAGAAAATTGCAATACTCACTCCCAATAAAGTTAAATTCCGCTTCAAATAAGTCATCCCCTCGTTAAAATTAGAACGTTGTAATTTTATTTTTAATATTTATTTTATTTTATTTAAATTATAATTTTTTTATTTTTGAGATGTTTTTTTTAAATTATAATATTTTCATATTTAATAATTTTTTTACAAAAAAGTATCAAAATATCTCCACCATATATTATATCAACTTATCCATCATTTTTTTTTCACTCTTTTTTATCTCATACACTCATAATGATAAGCTTGTCATTCTTTATAAATTCAACCCAATACATAAATTATCGTATCAGATCAAACGGTTACAATTTGAATGGGACTGAAGGAGTATTATTTATATTTATTTTGATTTATTTTATTTTATTATTAGATTATATAAAAATAAAAAATATTTTTAGTCTAGGTTATATTCCTCCGTCCTATAAACTTCATAAGTATTTTATATTATTTTATACACATGAATATATATTTCGTTTTCATATAAAATCATGTCTGATCGTCCCGTAATGTGTATTGCATCACGTGTGTCGACATATAAAATATCCCTCCGTATCGACACACGTGTCGGGTCAAAACATTATAAAGTTTATGTGACGGATGAAGTATTAAATAACAAAATATATCATTAGTGTTTTACGTAAATTTTACATCATATGATCGTCCCGCGAGACGAGAGAAACTTTATCTCGATATATATATATAATTAATTAATTATAATTTTCATGAGACGAAAAGGAATATATTATCCTGAACTACTTACAAAGTTCGATTGCCACATAGATTCTCATGGGAAATTTTGATTGGAAAGATCTCTTTGATTTTCACCTTGTTATAAGACGTGCAAAACATTACTCCATCCGTTTTAAAAAAATTATAATCAATTAATTTGAGATGATAATTAAACGTATGCTGAATTTAGGAAGAAAGAATATTTTGTCTTTATGAGTGTGAGAGGGAGAGGAATAGAAAAAAAATGATGGTGGAATGATTGATATGATATAAAATAGAGATTATTTGGTAATTTTTTATGATAAAAATTAATATATAAGAAAATATTATAATTTAAATAAGACAAAACTAGTTTTTTTTTTGTGGAAAATAAACCTTGAAATACCAATGATTGATTGATTTACGTTTTTATTGAAATGATAAGAAGATTTTTAATCATTGTATTGATAGGTTAGTTTCAAAAAAATTGTATTTTTTTATATATAAAAGTAAAAAAGGTGATGAGATTATGAATGATCCGCGAGACGAGTAAATAATATTTTTTATAAATTATATTTTTTTTATAAATTTATTATGAAATATCAAAAATGATATATTTTATGAAATATAACCTTAGAAAAAAATGACATTTGTATCATATCATTTACTAATAAAAACTAACATATCAAAATATGTAATAAATTATATTATTATTATATAATATTATAATTAATATGAGATGAAGAGAGTATAATCTAACAACTACCAAGTATAATATTTTGTACTTTGATACAGTTTAATTTCCGCTGCGAAAATAATGATCAAAGAATCGAGCCAACTATATCTATTCATGCTCCCTGTTGATGGAGTGAATATATGAGGTGCCAGCAAGTAAAAAATCAAATTTTGACCGAGCAAAATAGTGATGGAATAACGAAAGAGCATACTCCAGTTGATGACTTTTGAACAAAGCGTGTGTCAGAGACGTGCATGTGGTTCTACGCATTCGATGTGTTGAACAGACCACACCAGAGATTTACACACAAAAAAGGAAAAGCATAGAAATGGACTGTACATCACCCCCAAAAAAGTGCAAAAATTTGAACATTTGGTTGATTTTTCACATTACATTGAGATCCCAAGGTGTGGATGAGGCAAATCTTGTGTATTTTTTTAGTTTTGGACAGAGATTATCTTAAATCAAAGTCAAGATTATCCTGATCTTAAAGCTTGATCATGACGACGAATCTATGATCTGGATGATTATAAAATGAATCAGTAGTACCCAAGCGGAGTATATTAGGACAATGATTAAGCTAATCATTTTCTCTTGAGAGATAGGCAGTTGGTTGTAGTCTAGTTACATCTCCATGTTATTCTAAGGTCCGAATGATTTATCCTGTACGACTACTTGCACTGCGATTAAATCTCAATTACTTCATCCGTTTCGAATTATTTATAACAATTTGAAAAATATATCTATCAAGAAAAATATATCTATCGAGATGAAATTTGATTCGCGTTGTAGATCAAACATCATTTTTTGAAAAATTATCATGAAACATTAATGATACTACTTCCGTCTCAAAATTCTCGCAACATTTTGACTTGAGATGCGTGTCGACGCAAAGTCTGACATATATGCAACGACGATCAAACGTATTTTTTTAATAAATTTATCATGAAACATAAATGATTATATAAATTACATATTTCAACATAATACATATATTCATATGTATATAATAATATAAAAATACATATATATTGTAATTATTATAAGATAGAGGCAGTAATTTAAGTTATGTATTTCAACGTGAAGTTAGTGGCACAATTTGTTTGCGTCATTAAAACGACAAACGAAATTTTTTAAAATACGTGTTGAATAATGTAATGATTGAAAATGTTGCATGTGATATAAAAAAGAGGATATATATATAAAATCAGAATGCATTGATGATTAAGTACAATGAAATGGTTATAAAAAAATGGTACAATGAACATGTTCATATGAAGAAAAGGACAATGAACACAGTGAGCAATACTGATCAAATGTAACTGTACTAGATAAAACTATTACCCCAGGAGCGACAACACGCATTTGTTGCTTACATGGCTTATGTTCCCATGCTAGCCCTCGAACCATAATTATCAAAATCGATCCGGACATCGACCCGATCGAGATTTCGGCTCAGTAGATTATTGGTTTAATCGATTCCATCATCGGTTCGATCGTTTTGATATTATTTTATTTATATTAATAATAAAATATTATTTTTGATCAAAATATATATTTATAAGTCTTATACAAGTAAAAATATAAATTTAATAAATTATATGTATATTTTTTAGGTTTTTTGAATATTTTTTTCATTCGATTGAACTAATTCAATCATCCGGATTTAACTGGTTTTTATCGAATCAATTCGGATCAACTTTGTGTTCGAACCGACCCATCCCCATCCGATTCATCGATTCACTGTTTAACCGGTCAGATCGATCCGATTACTCAGAATAGCAAGGACCAACTTTTTGATATTTTGTTCGGTTTACTTTTATATTGACAAAAATCAATCGGTACAAGACCGCTAAGTTCCGATATGTACAAGATTCAACTGATGCAAGATCAATGAGTTTCGATATATCTCTTCGGCAATGTTAGGGAGTTTTTTGCGATCCCCTTACCACAACGGCCATAACAACACATAATTATCTGAAACTACAATAGCAATATAAATAATCTTGTTAATGAATATTGCTTTGATTCCAAAATATCTATGATCCCCTCCCTCATCAACGGCCACTGGAGAT
Organism: Drosera capensis; assembly: GCA_001925005.1. Classification (NCBI taxonomy): domain Eukaryota; kingdom Viridiplantae; phylum Streptophyta; class Magnoliopsida; order Caryophyllales; family Droseraceae; genus Drosera; species Drosera capensis. Next base: position 5,269 of record LIEC01007030.1, read on the forward strand.
ACTTCATCTCATCCTCACGCTGCGATCCCAGAAAAAGGAAAGATCAAAGACAAGAGCTCCAACAATGGCGACACCAGCGTCGACGAGACTCTCTTGCATAGCGCAGTTCCCACACACTGCATCTTCTTCACTCTCAAATCCCCTTCTCTTCTTATCGGGTTCAACGTTATCTCCTCTTAGCAACCACCATAGCTTCCTCGCCTCCAAAACCCTATCCGTTTCCGCTCTCAACACCTCTCGTCCCGGTAACAGACGATTCCTCATTTGTTGTTGTTGTTGTTGTTGTTGGCATTGAAATTGGTTTGCAAGGATGTCTGGGATGATTTTGTCGAATTATGTTGATAATAGTTTATGCGCATCAAGTGGGAATTTGGGATATTCTATTGATTGTCATTTGAGTCGAAACCCATAGGTTTAATACGGTATTAGAGCCTAGTAGACGTCCAACCGTCCGTGCCATCCAAATATATGTGTCCCTTCAAAAAAAAAAAAAAAGAAGAAGAAGGTATTTCCAGGTGGGGCGGGCGAAAACATTGCTAATGCTTATGTAGATCATGGATCCTAGGGTATTCTACTCATTGCCAATTGCCAATCGCCAATCATGTGGTTATATTGCTTTGGTTTGCTTTTACGTATTTGTAATTATGAGATAGTCTACCAGTAGCCTAAAAGCTTTTGAGCTGAACAGCCAATTATTGCTATGTTAACGGACTAAGCCTATGGGTTCCATCTCAAAATCAATTGACAATTAGAAGAATAGCCATAATCTAAACTCCAATATGGGTAGAGTTTCCTTAACAACCTGTTTACGGCTTTTGGACTGCCTCGTTCTGCATTCCCAGGATCTTTACAAACTGACTGCAATTGGATGTCTGGGGTTTGTTTGAAGACGAGCATTGGGATGTTTTTGCAGGGTTTGAGACGTGAGTTTTGGATTTCTAGAGATAGTTGCTTGAGCTGCGATCAAATTAGTTTGTTTTTGGTAGGATTCAATGGTGAAGGGGTAAAGAATATGAATATCTGCAGGGTTTTGGGATCATGAACGTGGTTAGTTCAGTAGGATACCGATAAGAAAGATGATTCGGTTATGGCGAAATGTTTGGAATGTCCTTTCAATAAATAAAAATCCGCCGTTTTTGATGATACCCTTATATGGTTTATTGAACATGATTACCAGTTGGTGAAGCTGTGGAGGATGAAGTCTTGGAAGCATTCTTTCGCGATAGGAAGCTAAACGGGGATTTCATAACAAAAGCAACAGATCTCATTTTCTTAAAAGCTTCAGATATCATTCTCGAGGAAGATTCGAGGAAGGATGATACCTTGCAAGCTGCCGCTTCCCTACCTGCGGTGGAGGTATATATGCTCCTGCAGATCTTTATACCAAGTCATAAATAACTTCAATGTAGAAATATGCCATGTTTTGGCCTTGAAATCCTTCGTTTCCCTTCTTTGTTACTTGTTGTACATAATAATCGGGCATTCTTTTGTGGTTTTTGTTTTTATCAAATGCTCTAGCACTATAAATGATTGTTAACACTTCTTTCGTTTTTTATATCACTTACATCTACAGGGAGTGCTTGATGAACCTGATGATGGCTTTCTGAAGTTGTCAAGAACTCATGAATGGGTCTTGGGTGATGGTGCTGTGCCACTGAACAAGAAATTATACATAAAGGTATAGATTTGGTGAAGTGATCACATACTTGCTCTGATCAGATATCACTAGTTACTATTATGTTGTTTGTGCCGCTGAAAACATTTCACACATAGCTAATCGTTGAAGTTCCATTGATGGGAAATACTGACTCGAAAGGCTATATCAGAAGTTGGAAGATGATAGCAAAAGGAGGAAGAAACTGGACTTGCTGAACTATGAAGCAGTATGTAGTCTTCAATTTTAATGTTGCTTGTCCTTGGTTATTTTGCATTCGATTTTCTTCCACAATGCTTTGTGTTTTCTCCTTATAGTCTTCAATTTTGGTTGCTACCTCGATTGTTCTGCATGAGTTGTCCTGATTTTTCTGCTTTCCTTTTGTTGGTCATAGTTTCCCTCTTCGTTAAATGATCATCGTTAGTATGCTTTTTTACATCTCCTGATTTGACTTGCAAATGGGAAGGATGATATGGGCTTTTACTTACCTTTTTTTTGTGGTCATGCATCTGAAGCAGCCTTCTGATGATGTATTTTTTGCAGCTTAAGAGGGAACTTCTGCTGCTGACGATAAGCATAGGAACTGCAGGCACTGGATACTGTTTGATAACCTTATCAATACAGGTGAAAAAAATATATTTGGCATGAGAGTTTTCCCAGTCTGTCGCTGATGTGGGTAATATGCAATATGCACTTGGATATTCAGCTAGATTGATTTTGTTGCTAATGCTCATGTAAGTTATGTATGGTTTAGTCAACTATGTGCTTAAGTAATAGCTCATCTTGCTCCTTTCTTATGCACAGGCAGCGGAGAGTTACGCTATTGGAGTTGCCTTCAGGTTGGTAAAACTGGTGTGTTTCTTGGCTTCTTAGATGATAATTTCTCGTGGCTGATTGCTTTCCACTTCGTTCTGAGTTTGCAAAATTATCAAAAGAGATTATCTATGAGCAAAACAGATTGAGTGGTTACAGTTGCTGCAGGGTTGCTTATCTGAAAGTAACTCTCTTGCAGTTGCCTGTATCTCCAGCTCTTGTGTAAGCATGTAGACAACCTTTCCAGGGATTCTATTCCACAGATTTTCACGCCAAAGAAGTCAGGAAAGAAAATGTTGTAAGGCTCTCATGTTGTAGATTCCTTGATCCGATATGCATTTTTTTTTTTTTTGATAATGTGCTGTAATGCTGCGGAATTCGCTTCTGATGTCCTTTGGATGCCATCCTGTGTGAACCGCTGGCCACATGATTTAGTATGCAATGCCTTCTTATCATACAAATCAAACTTTTATATTGCACAGAACTGGCATAACAAGCGATGATGTAAAGGATACACTGGAGAAGTGGGTGAAGGGGAGCGGGCTTGCTCTTTCGTCTCCTAGGCTTGTCATTCCAGCATCCATCTTCGGATCATGGATCCTATCTCATCAGTATTTAGCCTCCGAATTTTTTGACTTCCAGGTAACCAAAAAAACCAAATTTTTTTACGAGACAGACTGCTCTCTGGTTCTTTGCTCTTTGAAATATGAGTGATCTTTGCGCAATGTATTCACGTTCGTACAGATTACGCCTGCAATCCTCGGGATGTTTGCGTATAAAGGTGCTGCTCTTGCTCAAATATATCGGGACAATGAAGACCTGAAGTTCGATTTTCCAGAGAACGACCTGGATAGAAGTGATTATTGATTAGCCATGAAATACCTAGCATAAACATGTGGCTTCAAGACGCTCTGGCCTTCGCTTATAATCCAGAACGGATCGGTTCTTGTTGTTGATTATCCTCAAAGGAAGTTTTACTAATGGATCCTTTTGGGAGAGCAGCAATGGTGCAGTCGTGACCTGAAGCTGTGGTAGCTTTTGCCTCGGTTTGTGAAGTACAAAACCAGCTAGTTGTAAAATGTTGCGAAGCACAGGAGTACACTCACAAGATGGGAGTGAAACTTAAGAAATCTTCAAACACAAATGCTTTGTATGTTTATAAATTCGATGAATCTTTTTAATTTTTTACCACCTGTCAGCGGTTAAATTCTAATGCTGTGTCCTTACTAAAGATACTGAAGTTGTAACTTGTTTTAAATTATAATACTGATTTCGAGGGCTGGAGATCTAAGTTAACCTCTGGTGACTTGGGCAAGTTGAATGCTGAATTCAGTAGCTCAGAAGTGGAGGTCGCCCTACTGCAAATGGCATCGAACAAAGCCCCTAGCCCCGATGGAAGTTGTGCAATTTTTCAAGACTCATCGGGGAGTTGTGGGCAGAGACGTGACTGATTTCGTGCTTGGTTTCCTCCAAGGTCGATGCAATTTGAACTAGTTTAACAACACCTTCATAGCCTTATGCCCAAAGGTCAGGTCTCCAAGACTTGTCTCTCAATTCCGACCCGTTAGCTTGTGTAACGTGATTTATAAGCTTATTTCAAAGGTGATGGCTAACCGTATAAAAGCGGTATCCGGGGGCATTTGTGAAAAGCCCCGCCTCATCACAGTTAATATTACTGTGGCTTCTGAGAGAGTGCATTTTTGGAAGCACAAGAAGATTGGAGGGCAAGGTTTCTATGCATTCAAGCTAAAGACATGATAAAGGCATATGATGGCATAGAGTGGGGTTTTCTGAAACAAGTGCTGCTACACACGAACTTCACTGAGCATTGGGTGTCGACCATCATGAAATGTAGCACAACAGTATCGTACTCGATATTGATAAATGGCAGACCATCCTCACCTTTCACCCCATCAAGGGGCTTAGGGCAAGGAGATCCCATGTCACCTTACCTGTTCATCATATTGGCTGAAGCTTTCTCTTTCCTCTTGCAGAACTCTTGGACGAACAGAGCCTTGAGTGGCATCAAGGTCTGTCAATCATTTACTATGTGAAGAGCCACAAGAGACGAAGGAAGTGAACTCCATAGCATTCTCCTGAAGTATGAACGTGCCTCTGGTCAGCGAATAAACCGGGACAAATCCACTATGTGCTTCAGCCAAAATACAAGTGTGGAAGTTAGGCACCAGTTCGCTTCTATTCTGAGAATGAGGGAAGAGTGATCTTGGCAACTACCTTGGGATGCCTTTGGTGTGTGGCCGATCTAAGAAGGTCGTCTTCAAGGGGGTTGAGGACGGTATGTAGAAAGCGCTTCAAGGATGGGATGACAAGTTACTGTCAATGGCGGGGAAAGAAATCCTTGTCAAGGCTGTGCTTCCAGCAATCCCGACTTACCTCATGTCCTGTTTCCGTTTGTCCGAAGGTGTTGGTAGAAGACTTGCAAAGGATATGTAGCAGGTTCTTATGGGGTGCGAAGGAGGGACAAAGGAAAATTCACTGGCGTAGCTGGATTCAGACGTGTATGCCGTAATCACAGGGGGGCATGGGTTTTCTCGAGTTTGAAAGTTTCAATGATGCCTTGTTAGCGAAGCAGCTGTGACGCCTATTCCACCAGCCCAACACCCTAGCTGCCTGAGTCCTTAAAGCTAGATATTATCCATCTTCTTCGATTCTTGATGCAGATATAGGACATAACCCTTCATTCCTTTGGAGGAGTTTGATCTCAGAAAGTCGTTACTATTGCTTGGTATGATATGGAGGATTGGGTCTGGATCTTCGATTCGCATCAAGGGTGCTCCTTGGATACCATCACTGCCATACTATCGTACCTTGAGTACCAAGGTTCCAATACCAGAATCAACCACAGTTTCCGTGCTGATTGATGTCGAAAGAAGAAGCTGGAAGCATGATTTGATTGAGCAGTTTTTCGAAACTGAGGTAGCAGAGGAGATACTAAAGATTCCGTTGGGTTTGTCTAACAAAGGATGATTACCCAGTCTGGGGGGCCTGAGCTCGACAGGGTGTTTCACAGTTCGGATCGCATACAATGCTGCCTTCAGTTTTCGTTTTGGAAGCGAAGACAATAGTCAGACAAATGCAACATCTTGGACGAAACTCTGGAAAATTGACGTATCTCCAAAGATCAAAGTGTTCCTATGGCGGGCGTGCAGTAACTGCTTGCCGTTGCGATCAAATTTGGTTAAGAGGGGAACGCTGATTGAAGACGTATGTCCTGTCTGCAATTTAGACCAGGAATCGATGAACCATATTTTTAGCATGTGCAGTGTGTCATCAGAAGTCTGGAACCTGCTATCGGTTCGCCTGCGGCCATTGAGTGATTTTGATAGCTTTCGACTCTGGTTATTTGATGCCCTGAACAGGTTTGATCGTGAGCACTGAGCAGATGGCCCAGATTGCAGCGATTCTATGGAACTTATGAAAACCGCAATGCTAAGGTACATGGGGGACAAACCAAGGCAACTAACCTCATCTACCGCCAGTCCTGCAGGTTTGCAATGGAGTTTAGAGAAGCCAAAAACTGCACAAAATAAGCAACCACTGAGGAACCAAACTCATGAACAGATGAAATGGGTGTCTCGTCCCTCTGGGCGATCAAAACTCAATGTCGATGTGGCGTTCCAAGCTCCGGGGATTACTAGCATGGGGGTTATTATGAGAGATCACTCTGGGAAGGTTATAGCAGCGGGTGGTCACAACTATGTAGGAACTGTTCGTCCGACACTAGGGGAGGCAATGGCCATTCGGTCAGGACTTGAGATGGCAAAAGATGTTTGTTATCGAGTCTGACTGCCTCCCCTTAATAAGGATGCTTGAGAGAGGCGAAACGGACTTGTCCTTACAAGGAGTTGTCTTAGAGGACTGCTTACTGATTATGCGGAGTTTTCGTGATGTTTGTTGCTCATGGGTGGCTCGGGAGCCCAATAACGCGGCTCATGGGGCGGCCCGTTTTGTCTCCAACAGTCACTTACGCGGGTTTTGATGTGTCTGGAAAGTTTGTACTCTTGATATTGAGCAATATGACTTACCCACGATAGGTGTTTATAAAAAAGAAAAATGATAATGTGTCAAAAATAATAATAATATTGTTTCCTCGTTACTAAACATACTGAACTTGTAACTAGTTTTATGATATAAATGACTATTGAACCATGATTTCAAAAATAAGTGATTTATTTTTGAGATAATTTTACTTAACAAATTATCAGTTGTCAAGTCAAGAATAGACCAATCGTTATATTAAACAAACTAACCACCGAACTAACACTTTTCGACCAATTCCGTCGAACCATAGACCTTGTATGTTATATTTGACTTGATTGTGTGGTATGTTCCGTTCAGTTCGGTTCGGTTCGGTTCGGTACGGTAACGTGTCATCAAGCTGACAAGGGCAAAAAGGGCAGCGAAAACAAAACCCCTTTCTCCATTCCCAACACTCGCCGCGCGATCACCACCACCAAACCTTCGCCGCCGCCTCCGTCACGTCACAATCCCTTAGATCAGATCGCGGCGACCTTAATCTGATCGAAATTCCGGAGAAATGGCGATCCTGTACGCTGTGGTGGCGAGAGGAACCACCGTGCTATCGGAATTCAGCGCGGTAACAGGAAACGCCGGCGCCGTGGCACGGCGGATCCTGGAGAAGCTAGGGGCCGGTGAGACGGCGGATTCGAGGCTGTGTTTCTCTCAGGATCGGTATATCTTTCATGTGTTGATTGCCGACGGGATCAGCTTCGTCTGTATGGCGAATGATACCTTCGGAAGTGAGTTGTTGGTTTCTTGTTTGTTGATTCGGTTGTGTTTTTTTGAGGTTTTTGTGTTCATTTTTCGGTGTTGATTGTTAAATGTGGAGCTAGGGTTTTGTGTATGGATTTGAGTAAGAATTTTGGGGTTTTGAGAGCGCGGATTTGGTTATGATCATTGGAAGGGATTCGTGCTGTTATTGTGTGGTGTGGTATGTGATGTTGCTACAAGTGAAAATACTTGGGCAGTTAGATGAAACATCACATCGCACCGACCGCTTCCCATCAAGCTAGTATATATAGGAAAACCCAGAATTTTGCATGGACTAATTTTTTCTGATCTCCATGGTTCTGGTGTTATGAACAAGAAAGAGAGACGCCTTTGTTGGAACTGAGGAAAATCTAGGTATGGTAGTCAGCTTATGAGAATAGGATACAGTTTGGTTTCAGTGGTCTAATCGGTGTTTCAAGTGTAGATTCAAGAGGATGTTTGGTAGCATTGGTCGAGGTTTTAACTTTTAAGATGAATACGTAATTCTGGGTGTTGGAAAGGGAGAGGCTGTGGAGAGCTTGGATTTGGAGCACATATTAGGAAAGCTTATTCTTGTCGACATGGTGGACTTTATTCAAAGTCAATATGTTTATATAAGTTCGTATTATGGATAAACCTGTTGAGATTTGAGGACACTAGAGAGGGGAGATATCTGTACTCGAATTTTGCTAGTTATGTTTCTACCAGATGAGCAGAAAGAAGACTTAAATCTTAGCCCCATGTTTTTGGAATGAGAAGTTGGACTTCTTCACTCAGTTTATTGCCTGTATCGGTTGTCGAAACCCTATGTTTATTGTTTTTGCCAATGAAGTGTGGGAACATGTAGGAACCTTCAGCTTTTCATGTTCCTAGTTTCCAAGTCTTGACTGGTTCGATGGTTCTTCTGATATATCTCAATGATTAGTATGCTATGTTTTCAGGGAGAATACCTTTCTCATATCTCGAAGATATCCACATGCGCTTCATGAAAAACTATGGCAGAGTAGCTCAGTATGCACCTGCTTATGCGATGAATGATGAATTCTCTAGAGTCTTGCATCAACAAATGGAGTTCTTTTCGAGCAACCCCAGTGTTGACACTCTTAATCGTGTAAGAGGGGAAGTAAACGAGGTAATTCGCCTTACTGGAACTCAAAAACTCTGTGGTCTTACTTCCATTGCAGTCTTGCTCAGAACCTTCTAACGCATGAACTTTACTAGCCCTGATAAAAGTTTATTCCTGCTTGCAGATTCGTAGTATCATGGTGGAAAACATTGACAAGATACTAGAAAGAGGTGACAAAATTGAGCTTCTTGTAGATAAAACTGCAACCATGCAAGATAGTGCTTTTCACTTCAAGAAACAGTCCAAGCGCTTACGCCGTGCTATATGGATGAAAAATGCCAAGCTATTGTAAGAATGCCTGTCCTGCTTTTTTCTTGAATGTAATCAGCATTATTTTTTTTTCCCTCATAAGGGCGTGCTTCAATGAAAATAGGCATATTCCTCTTTTTATCTTTCTGTCTTTGAGGAAAAAGAGAAGGGAAAAATTCTCAGGGTTAGCAGGTATTTGGTATTCAGAATAGGAGTATGTATGCCGCAGCAGTGAAGAAAGTAGTAGAACATATTAAGAGAGTATGTGGTATAGCTGATCAAATTAGTAGTACTTTGTCGTTTTTTTTGTTTCTGAAGTGCTAAGTAACTTCATCATTACTTGAATTGCCACCTCAACTTTAAGGAGTTCAGGAAGCTCTAAGCATGCTCAATGACTCTGGCCTTTGCGTGCAGTGAGCTTGAGATTTTGTATTGGACGGAAAGTCGCTCATGTGCTGTGATGAGTTCCAAATCCATCTTTCTTATTTATTAGCTTTAATAGGCAAGCTATCGCTGAAGTTTGTAGATGTTATATGGCAAACATTTCAACATACACATAAGTTTCTATGTTCTTTTTCGACCTTTTGCTTGTGAATTGTTGTCAAGTATGCTGTTTTTGAAACACAAAACGGATAGAGTAAGTTGATAGTCATGCTAGCACATCAACTGTGCACCTTGATGAAATGCATTCTTCTTGCTGTTTTTTGTGAGGTGATTCTTGACTATCAAGATTCTTTGAAATTCATTCTGATTTCAGGGGTTCATTGACGGCCGTCATTGTAGTAGTACTGTACATCATAATTGCTGCTGCTTGTGGAGGGATAACTTTACCCAAATGCAGAGCTTAATTTGTGGCTTTTAGAGCCTCGTGTATGAGGTATGGGATGAGTAATCGCCTATTCTGTATGTTATGACTCTATCCGAGTACATTGTTGGTGGTAGTCATGGTGCAAAATTTTGAGGCCCTTGAGTGCTGATAGACTTCAGATGGACTACATTCGTACGAAGTTCTTCTGATCATTCACGACACGGTCGAGATCTTTGTCTCCTGTAAGTATGTGGGCTTTAATCTTTGTAAAGCAATGCTGAAGGCTGTTGGGGAGGGTGCTTGTTACCTGATCTCACGAACATCACTTTCTTTATGTGTGTATTATCATGTAAGGTAATTCGACGATTCTATGAGACCCTGTAAAATACACTTAGTTCTTTATTATTGTGTTCATTAGTCATCGACATGGAACTACGATTCACCACCTCTCGATAGCGGTTTTTGATGGCTTGGGGTTGAGGATTGTTAGTGTCCGTGGAGTGACAATTTCAAGTACTATATGGTGCAATGCAATTGATAAGAGTTTGACAGAAGCTGGAGTCACTTGGGGTGCTATGCATAATGGCAAGGAGTTGATTCTAGTGGTGTCCATGGCGAGCACCTGATCGTTGCAAGGTCCATGGGAGTGTAGTAGCTCGTTGCGATGTCTCTGGCTAGCTCCTACTGGGGATTGAAACACAGCTTTTGGTGTCGAGTCAAAACTTATTCTTCGTAGGATAATGCCCTTTTTCGTAAATAGAAACTCTGCTGGAGTCCAAGATTACTGCTGTAGCAAAGCATTCGTGTTATCCCTGGTGGCTTGGGTCTTTCGGTATGGAGGCGCTAGCACACAATCTCCAGTTTGTGCTTGAGATACCCAAATTTTGCCTTCAGATGGAAGAGTGCCTAATCTTCATCAGATCCAAACAGATAATCAGATTCATCGAATCAAGCTTGAATTCGACATAATTTCAACACAAACAGGGCAAAACAATCATACACAACAGGGTAAGACAATCATGCAACAAACCGATCATCGACCTCCAAATCACGTTTACCGGACATGTGACGCTGGGGTCCAACTTATAGCTCAATGTAGCGAGATACATATTGTCGAGGAAACAAGAGGACCACATCACAAAATTAGAGTCGCAACAACACCAACATAGAGATTCATGTGTTGGTCAGAAGGTGTCCGTCAGTCTATCAAAACAGAGCCGCACAAAACAGTAACTTGGGCAGAGAGGAAAATGCAGCAATCTGGCAAATCAATTCCCACAACACAAAAGCAAACCTAACCGTTTTTGTTATCTTCAGCTGTATGCCTCTATTTGGGAAAATGAACCCATACACAGTACTCAAAACTCATCAAGGTTTTTACCTGGGACAGTGAAGTATGGTCAGTAAAACATGTAGAACCTCGAAATATCAAAGAAACGATAGATCTTTAAGTTACATAGGACAGAATTTTGAACTTACTATCCTCTTGTCCAGCAGGAATGGAAAAATATGAAGTCCTGACCGATAATTTAAGCTTAAAATGATAAAGACAACAACCAGAGACTATCTTCTAATGCTCTGAAGGATTGTCGAGCCCCTTATCAAATAGTAGGGAGAGGAGAGCGATATTGTTTATCATTGGATCAATCCTTCTTAGAAGATAGTTTGAACTAATATGCATGCAATGATACGAATATGAAAATGCAGGGCCAAGTATACCTTTTTTCTTACTGTACCACGGCCTACCAAAGATCAAGAATATAATCTCTGTGAAAATGGAGCGGAACAATGCCAACAATGCCATATGAGTCACAGGAAAAGTTACAAGATCGGCTTGTACCTGCAACATATCAGTAACACTGCATGTTAGGGAATTTGAAAGATATGCTATCATGTTGAGAAAAGTGCAGAGAGATATGAGTCATCCTTTTTGGCAGCTTGAGAACTGTAACTAAAATGCAAAATGAAGGTAGTCTATAGTCATGCTTACTCAGTTCTCCAAGTTATACTCGTGCTTTATCAAAATTAGAAGCTTAGCTGACAACATGACGCCACTAAGAATTCACAAATGCAGCATGACAGCAGCACAAATTGAAAGACCTGAGACCCACTTCACAGATGATCCATTTGGATCATTAGCTAGACCACCTACTACTACTACTACAACCCAGATAATCCCGTCCGAATAGGATCTGATGTTAGACCACTGAGCACAACTTCAATAATGAGAATTCAGATCTTGGTCGCTATAATGGCATCTAAACTAAACATACCATCAAAGCAGTCATATCCACGAACCTAGCGCAGCTACAAGATTTTAACTCTACACCAAGGTAACATTTTCCCTGAATACCACAGAATGCTACAAGTGAATATTTTTCTACAAGAAATGACTCCTAATTTTCGGATGACTGACCCCTTTAATCCTGTCCGTATAATGTTCTTCGGAAGTTAGAGGAATCATTTCGCCACCTAAGAGATTTTGACTACTACAAACCAAGCAAGCATTTTGTCATTCTGTTATGCACAAGGTCAAGAAATCACAGCTCACAACCAAAATCATAATTAGATTCCTCTTTTCACCTCACCACAACCAAGATAAATTATCTGCAACAGCACAAAACCCATCACACTACACAACCCTAGCCCATACCCAAGCCAATCCAATCTCTCCATTATACATACAGAGTCAAGTTGCAAAATATGATTCAATCCAACATCATTATCAGATTCAATCCAACAAGCAAAGATTGAATCATCCGCAGTCAAGGAAAGGGATGATAGCACTCCCGGGAGAAATGAGTACGTTGGGGGTCATAGGAGTAGCGACAGCTTCTCGTCTATGAACTCTGAGAGCCTGCAGCTGTGCACAGAAGGGCTTGGATTCGAGAGTTTTGATGACGTAGAGGAGCGAGATAAGCTGCACCAGCCATTGGGACAAGTACAGCTCGATGGAAAGGACGTGGGATCAAACCCAACTAGCAGCAGTGGCAGAAGTGGAGGACACAGGAGGAAGGTTCTTGTGGTCTAATCAAACTAAGAGAGTGAAGAGGTGTGAGAGGGAATTCCCGCCACCTATTTCTAGTATAGGGAGGAGTGGAAAGCCAGGGGTTTGGTTCGAATCTTATAAGGAGGTTGGTAGGTTTGTGCTTCGACAGGTTAGGATGCCACCCCAGGAGTTCCTTCATGCACATAGAGAAGATGGCAGGTTGCGCCTTTGTGTGGTTCAGCCGGGGGAATGCTCCTTCCGGGAAGAGGATGAGGAGGAGAGGTTGACAAGGACGAGGAGGCAGATGAGGAGGAGAAGATGGAGGAGGACGACAAGGAGGATGATCAAGGTGATGATCTTGAACAACCAAAAGAGGACATTCATGGAGGCGAATATTATTCATAAGAATAGATTTCACAGTTTCTCCACATTACCAAGATTCCTAACGGCATAACAAACAACTTTTTGAAACATCATTTGGAAGTTTCAAAAGGGAAACTCGACAACTATGCCACTCTGAAACTTTGTGATCATATCGGGATGGAAGGAGTACTCCCAACTCAAGGAAAGGGCAAACGGAATATGGGACGCCAAGTACCATGTTTTTCGGGGAAGGGGCAAATAGTACAACCCCTATTATATTACTACGATCACTTAATCTGTGAAGCAACATGACACACCATTCAATCAGAGTTCCAAACTTTTTTATGTTCAATTTCTTTCAAAGATTTTCTTTCGAATTCAAAGTTACATCCGGATAGGGTCGTTTACCGCATGGTGAGAACATCCCACTACAGAAGCCTTTTTCTTTAATGACCCTTCTGTTTCACGAAAAGACATGGTTAACACATCAATTGTTCAAGACAAGAGGACAAAGGTGTGAAAGTCGAGGATATGGATACAAAATTTGATTGTTAGCAGGTCTAATAATGTCGAGATAAGGGGAGGAAAAAGTAAGTGACACTGTCAACAATCATGTAAAAGAAGATCTTACGTACTCCACACACAGATAGAGCTGATAGTGAAGTTTATTCAAGGAGTCAGAGGTGCTCAACTGTTTTCCAACCTCACAGTATAAACACACGATTTGAATGTGACAAAAAAGGTTCACTCAAACACTCTAATTCATGCCGAAGCAGACAAGAGGAAATATGGAACATATTTTCATCGCCATTAGGGCAATCTTTATAAAGAGTATGAGGCCCAACACAGGGTACAATCCTCACAAATTTGATTTATAACTATCATATTTTAAATTTCAAAAATTTAAAAATAATCTAGTTTAAATAATGTAAGAGGGCTGCACTCCCATCTTTATATTCGATATTGGTATGAGTTTTTCATGCTCATAATTTTTTAAATTTTCGTTAGTTTTCATGCTTAGTTTCTACATTTTCTTAGCTTTTGTTTGGTTTCTTCTATGTCTTAGCGTTTGTTTAACTAAGCTTGTGTTACTGCCAAACACCCCCAGCTAAGGAGTCCAGAACACGAACGACGACTAATATGAGTTGTTAAAAACAAAAGCATGGTTCAGCAACATATAAACAGGCTTCACGATTACCGTAAACTGAAGGGAAAGCTTGGTTTGCAACAAAACATGCACCATGTGACATTGGATACCCAGCCAACAATACAGACAACAAGATTGGGTATCGAATTGGCATACCAGAAACCAGGACCTTGAGCAAGGAAGAACACGATCCCACACGCAGCGTGCGACTCCGGCCCTGATGAAGCTTCTTAAACCTGCTTTCACCAACGAAGTTGAAACTGCCTTGCAACAAAAGGATTGAAAGATGAAGCAAATTCAGTTTTTCCTTCAACTAGAAATATGGAAAAGATGCTGTCACGAAATCTAAGCCCGGCATGTGATATTAGCGATCATCTACAATGAATCCTGCACAACGAAAAACAGGTGAGCTCACAAGTTCTCGATTTATTAACGAACTGTATATATTCGGAGCTTCGCCCTGTCACAAAAAAATGAATAAAGAGGTTATACACTTGCAAATGAGCACGACATGACATGGAAAGAGGACCCAGCCAGAACTGTGATTATGAATATGGGTTACCTACGGTCGAGCAGAAGACATAGAACATGGTTTTGAGGATACCACACTACACAGGTTGCCCAAAATTGAGAATATTCCAGCAGAATATAGAATCAAGCTGACTGAAAGCAACAGCTGTAAAATAAAGTAATGGCATAACAACGAAAAATAGACAGGAACCTCATGCATTATGTAAAATCTGTTCTGCAATAGCAAATTGCCTTATGACATGATTGGTTAATCCATCTCAGGCAAAGCAGGAAACTACAGGATTGACAAGTAAACAAGCTATTATTTGGGAGTGACTCCATCCAGTGTAAGAAGCGGCTTATATAGATCTGGACGCCGATCACGGAAAATTCCCCAACTAAGTCTCTTGTATTTGATCTTGTCCAAGTCAAACTCTGCAATAAGGACTGCTTCATTCTTGTCATCTGCAGATGCAACAATCTCCCCAGACGGACCTGTATGCAACACCAAAAATGGCCACGAATGTTCAACCTGATTTACGCAAGGAAAATTACTAAGATTCCTGAAACTGAAGGGCATGAAAAAGTCATGGTAAGGCACGAAGAATACCTGCTATGAAGGAGTTACCATAGAATGTGATCTCGCTTTTCCCATGCCCGGTGTCAATTACTTCCTTTCCCATGCGGTTGGACGCAACAAGAGGAACCTGAAGTTCAGGTAAAAGTAAGGTTTTCCCAGAACTCAAATGACAAACACCAGAAAATGTACTTAAGCTACAACTAGAACAACCTCAATTTTATCATATCAATACTACCATAACAGTACCTCCTACATACATAAGCAATTCAAGGCAGCTATCTAATGAATAAATGTGAAAAAGGAAATGTCAAGAGAGCTTACACAAAATCATTCTTTAAAAGACTACAGGAACACATAGGAATAAGATGGCGGAGCTTGGTAGAGTTTGCAGTAAAACTGAAATATAAGTTGAGACTTGATATCCAAAATGGAAAAGATCTTACCAAATTAGCTCCAGCATGCCCTTGCATCACTCTCTTCCAATGATCACGGGAATCAAGTCCCGCATCCTGAGGTTCAGACCCAATGGCTGTCGGGTAGAATAATATTTCTGCACCTTGGAGCACCATAGCTCGGGCAGTTTCTGGAAACCACTGATCCCAGCAAATTGCTAGCATATTCAAAGGAAAATATAAAAGAGTCACTAAAAGATATTTATAGGAACATAAATTGAGTACGCAACATTTAGCATATTGTATGAGGATTAAAAAACACTTACCAACTCCAATTTTAGCAAATTTAGTTTGGAAAGCCTGCTCAAGCAACAGATTGACATTTGACAATGTCAGACTCATTCAAAAGAAAAGAGAGACAAAAACCATAACATGACAAGATAAAAGAGCATCAAATTCAACAAAACATGAAGTTCTCAAGCCTATTCTAATGCAAAACTTTAAATTTCAAGTGAACCGCGTCCAAGAACCAGACCTTAAAGCCTGTGTCACCAGGGTTGAAATAGAACTTTTCCTGATAGCCTGAAATCAAACAACCATGGTTACAATAACGACACTCAACCAATATCAAGCCAGCAAATCAGTAGAATAAAGCTAAGACAGCATCTTGAATACCTGGTCCATCCGGTATGTGGGATTTACGATATAATCCGAGGTCAGTTCCATCAGCATCAATGATAGCTACTGAATTATAGTGAGCATTGTTAGCCTCTTCAAAGAAGCTAACAGGAATTACCACTCCTAGTTCTTTTGCAAGTTTCTGCATCCTGCCACAATGTAAAGGGATACATTTATCATCATATACTATAGATAGCTTAGTTAGTATCCCTCCTCTCTTTACGATAAATACCTTGGAGGATTTTGATGATGAAATGAAGAATAGAACAAATTAAAGAGGGAGGAGAGTGAGTATTCAACCATGTATACCTCAAGATAGTAGGATGATCCTTGTAAGGCTTTGCTCGACTGAAGAAATCCTCTCTTTGGGCTTGACAAAAGTAATAACCTTCAAATAATTCCTAAAACAGCAAAACATACCATTTAAAAAACCCCCCGAGATCGCAACCCAAATACTTTCAAAACCCCAAAAGAAGGATCACATCTGTGGGAACAACTACACAAATTGGCAACAAGAAAACTATTGTGTATTAATTTTCAAGGGAGTTGCTCTCCTGAGGACCAAGAACAGCCCGAACAATTGCTAGAGGAACGAACCATCGTATGTAATGTAATGTTTTGGAGGAGCACTAACCTGTATGAGAATGATGTTTGCACCTTTCTCATGGGCCGATCTAACAAGCCTGCAGAGATGATGGTGATGAGAAACAAAGAAAGAAAAAACAGCATGTCAATAATGATGGTAAACAACATAAAAAATGCCAATCATTCGTATCGATTAGTCTAAATCCTGCCCATGGACACCGTTAGGTTATCTAAAGAATTGAGGCTACAGGGTGACTATTTCATGTCCCCCTACTAAAGGCCAACATTAGTAGTAGATGATGAAGGCAGGTGATTATAGACAGTAGATGGAAGCTTCGCATACGAGCTTTGTAATCAAAACAAAAACAAGCTAAATCCATCACAACTCTCAATTAGCACGCACCCAAACATAATAAATGACAGGACATGCCAAGAGCCCAAGAAATTTGATCCGCAACCGAATAATTGCCGGAATCAACAATGCCATCGCAGGCATAGCAACTAACTAATTGGGGACAAAAACGTTATTGCTAACAGAGATCGAAACATCAGCACCACGCCGCCACACTCCGATCATTCAAACCTTGTAATCATGATTATGCTCATTCTTCACCAACTATTACACACAACAAATCAGATATTCCCATCCTCAACTAAGTAACTCAAATATCTCCGGCGATGTAAACGCATATAATCCTACACCAAACATTACGCACTGAACACAATTCCTGTGAGAAAACTAGCATAATCAAGCATTAACCTGGCAAGAACAATATACAAATTAGAACATAGCGGCCACATAGTAATAGGTAAAGTGATCGGCGACTCAACTCGATTCGCCGACCACAGAATCGATATCATCGCGAACAAAAGGTTTCATCGAAGTCGAGTGAATGTTATGCAAGTGATAGAAAGAGCAGAACAGTAATCGATCAAAAGAAGAAATGGAGGGACCTTTCGGCGGCGGCGACGTTGGTGGCGACGTCGTCGGAGCAGGCGAATTGGAGAGCCGACACCACCACTTTCCTCGCGGCCGCCATCGCTGCTCGCCGACGAATACGACCAAGTGAACGAAACTGATGCAGGAGTGTTACGCTCGTCAATGGGTCTACTTAGAAACGCAAGGAAAATGACGAAAGGTTGAGCAACGGTGGAGACCAAATGCAAATTTGACTCGTTCTGATACCTTGAATTTAAGTTGTAATAACTCGTAACAGTACGTGTACCCAAAATTATTACTCTCGTTTGATAAAAAAATTATAATAGATTGATTACATGTATTTATTGAGATGAAATATAATTTATATTATGGGATGATCAAATATTATTTTTAAAAAAATTATTATGAAATATTAATAATAATTTAAATTATATCCTACAACCTGAAGTCGATGGTATGATTTTTTAACGTCGTTAAGACCTAAAAAAAAGTTCCTCAAAATACATATTAAATAATATAAAAAATAAAAGTCTTATTATTATTTTGAGACGGAGATAATGTAACATTTTAACTAGACACGAAGATTTAGAAATATGTTGAATTATGATATTTTATCAATTTATCTTATGAGAGAAAATAGTGAAATATAAGGGAAAAATAATAATGGGTTGATGAGAAATAACATAAAATAAAAATAATGTTAGTATTTTTCATAGAATAACTTTATTAAGGAACCGTTGCAAACATTTGAAACATCCCGACTTAACAAAACGATACAAATATCTATACTACGTTAACTTATGCAGATCACATTAAAGATGTTTTGATCCGTTCTAGAAACATCATGATTTAGAAAAATATGGCTTGAACGCAACAGTCCTTAGTCACGTACCTCATTAGTTAGAAACATTGGTGCAAGACTGCTCCGATCGACTAGATGTGCTTGGGACTAGACTCAAAAGGTCTACCATTGCTCCCATCGCCTCATCGTGCGTTTCAAAGGCAATAAAAAACAATATGAGTTTTGAAGCACAATAAACCGAACGGCGTGCAGCTCCTGAAGAAACTTTTGGCAAACTAGAGTGCAACTATGGCATCACGATATGCAAAGTACGACAAACATGCCACATTTCTAAGAAATCAAAACCGTCAATCCTAAGTCAATCAAAATCCCTCATCAGATGGGTTGGATAGCCGACTCCCGCGCATAAATGCAGCTTCACAGATCATAACAGAGAAAGAGTACTCGAGTAAGTCTGATTATTGTTCTCAACTAGGTTTAAGAAGGAAAAGCAGACAGCAGGCGATATGCACAAGCAGAGAGAGCATTAGCAGATGGCCTTCAGTCCTGGGCAACTTCAGTCTTCTTCGGAGTAGAGGTCAGGTACCACCCAAGGCCAGCAGCCGCAGTGATCACTCCAGCAACAACAGCATAGTTGCGGTACTTATCAGTAGACACCTTGGACGCAGTGGAGTCCGATCCGGTAGGCTTGGCATCAGTCACTGTGCCCCCAGAACCGTCTGTAGCAGTTGCAGGCTTCTCCTCTGGCCGAGGACCCTGAAAAGCATTGGATAAGGAATAAGTTAAAGAGAGTGATCAAGAGTTTCCACCTGGCGTAAACACATGTTAGGCCACATGAGCAGGAAATAGGAGAACAAAGCATGAGAAGGAGCTTTCCGACTTCTGAGTAAAAAACAGATTCACTTCACAGTTTCATGGAGCCACTTAGCACAAAAATCATTTACCCAACACGAAAGAAAATGGTTTCTACGCTTACACAAAGCAGGCTTGTACATAGACCGTAACATACCTAATCTCTATAAATCCTTATACAAAATTAAAAACCAAAATATCCACTTCAGAATTCAACAAGTTAAACACAAGTCATACCTTGCGGGCAGCCTTGGCAAGCTTCTCTTGCTCCATTTTCTGCACAAAAACAGCTGGTGTCAATACCAGATGTAGCACATTGCAAAAAGCATGCAAAACCTAATAGAATGACAAGCCCACATATTCCTCATGGTTTGGATACAAGACTGCACATACCGACTTGACATGGCTTGTGTTCGTGCAGGTGAGACTGGAGGAAAAGAGTAAATCAGGTCATACTTGCATCCAAAATAAGACAAGATCTAAGCAATTCAGGCATTATTTTGGCAGCTAAAAAGTAAGGAGAAGATGGGAAATCATGGCACTGCATGTAATTAAGTGTCAATGCCTCAATTCTCTATGCTCTCAATCAAACAAATGCTCATCCCTATAACTGCTGAATGAACCATAAGTCTAAAAGAAGTATATCTTAGCTGATAATGGCAATCCAAACTAAAAGGGCAAGATAAATAATACACGCATGAAAAAAATTGCGAGGAAACAATAAAATATTACAAAGACAAAATGCATCATGCGTCTTGCCCCGTGCCTGCAGGAGATGCAGTTGTTATCTATGGGTACTTGGAAACAATGTATAACTTCATATTAAAAAAAAACATATGAGCACTGCATTATAGAATTTGACAGCCAAAGAACTTCACAAATCTCGATTATTTGTAGAGAGCCAAGACCCTTCTTCACTAGTCAATGATCGCCTAATAAAAATTCTGAATTACCAGGAGATTTGAGACACCATCTTTCCACACACATGTCAAGGTCATACCGCAGTTTAATGCAAAGAATTTTCAGGGAAAGAGAAAGCGGGGAAGCAGACATTCACCTTGATGTAGACATTTTCAGCAGCCTTTTCCTCCTCATTGAGCACCTTGCCCCCAGTTGAGAGCCTACGAGTAATGTATCTTGCAGCAATCCTGGTTGCCATAGTGGTAGTGTTCTAGAATTATCAAACCTGAAGCACGAGAAAGGATGATCAAATGTAACTATTCACCAACGACGAAAGCCAATTAGTCACACAACAAAATAGCTTCATATCCTAAAAAAGATACTTGGAGAAGTTTGAACTGACTGCAGCTTTAAAACATTCATGACGACAGGAACTCAACACCGTAGTTATCAAAGAAGAAAATAAAACAGACATGTTATTGTTCTTTGTTTGTTTTTTCGACCTTCCTATACTTTTCAGATTAGGAGAAATTACAAGTGACATTCTGGGAGACTGACAAACGAAGACAAAGAGCCAACAACATATTTAAGCTAGAGATACATATATTCAGAATTTTATACAAGTTACACCGACACACCCCATACGCTCAAATCGGCAGTTAAGAGTCACGACCCTTTCATGGTTTTTCTCCGATCCATCCATTTCCCTCATCCATCTAACGCACACATAGGCATTATTGCAAACATCTCAACAAACAAAATAATATCAGTGTTCACTGTTCAGCAGGTGAGTACCCATAGAACTTCTCAAAGAAGCTAAACTGGCACTATCACCGTTTCATCTAGCACGACTGCCATTCCATTACCGGATACAAAAACCCCATTGACAAAAAAACATATCTGAAGCAACAACACATAAATAAAAGGTAACTATATAATCCAAGGCAAAACTTGCAAAAAAGATCACAGACTCATCATGCATTCGCGAAGCATCACCATCATATAGAACTATGCATACTCCAACCTGCAACATCTATTATAGAGAATTCATGAACTAACCGGCAACATCTATTGTCACTTAATCTCTATAACTTTGGGATACCTGCTACCGATGCTACACTCTCCACAACTCAGTATCAGAACATCTTAAATTCAATTACTCATCGTGAGAAAAAAAACATTACACTCTTGTTCACTTAACGACAGCAAACACAACAATCAAAGGCGACAAATAGAACACAAACACATTCCAATCCACACTGCCATCGAAGGAAGCACGCCGCCAAATCAAACCTCCAAACCACAAAACAAGCCAAAAGATCACAGAACCACACAACCTTCAACAACAGAACACAAACCAGAAAACCTAGCACCAGACTCTCCATCTCATTCCACCGCTCAATCGCTTCCGTTTCCGCTTCATCCACACACAACGCCATCACACCTCCTCCAAGTGCCGAAACCACAAACTCCAAAGCGCGATTACAACCATAGAGAAAACAGAATCGCCGTCGCCGGCGAGGCCGTAGCTGACAGCGATGACGGCGGCGGCGGTCGGAGAAGGGACAAGCGAGAGAAGAGAGAGAAGTAAGAGAGAAGAGTGAGAGAGAAACTTGCCTGAGAGGAGAGAGAAGTGACGGATCGGAATCGGCGACGGAGATGAGCGATGGCTAGGCGAAGACACGGCCACTCGGCACTGAATGTAAATAGCACCGGCGCCGATGGTTTGGACAACAAGAAATCAGGGAATGCGACGTGGTTTTAACGCTCGTTCTACCACTATTTTCCTTTTCATTTTCGTTTTTCTGATTTCTGTATATCTCTTTATCTAACACTTCTACGTATATTTTATATGTATTTTAAAGATTTTTATTTTTTGTCTAAACAATACATGGAAAATGATGTATTTTAAGAATTAAAGGATGTAAGTTACAGAGATAATTAATGCCAAAACAAAATTTTTGATTCTATCAAGATCATCCACACACTCGCATATAATTTTTCTTGAAAATATCAATCCTTTAAATTAATTATCATAATATTTGATGAGAATTTTGAGAAAGGTTAAGTACGATTGCCCCATGACTATTCAAAATGTGAGGATTATTAATTGAAAAAAAAAATATGTCATGACATATATCTATTTATATATATAAACTTATTTTAATTTTTTTGATATCAAGTTTGTTTGGTCATACATTAATAATATAATATTTATGATTTATATTTAACGTGTTTAATTTATAATATCTTATCATTGTCTCATACATCTGGTATTTTTAACACAATTTATGAAGATTTGAGGGGAGCGGAGGTTCATGGAGAGGATTATGACGAAATTGAGTTTCAACACGATTGAACAAGGAGCATTGTTTCAGATGGCATACTGTCAACTCTCCTACAAACATATTATCGTCGACTTCGATGGCGAGTGTATTATCGGCTCAAATGACGTACTAGCGATTCCGAAATTTATATAGATAAATATGATAATTAAACGGTTGTTTTTGAATTGGGGTGGAGGATGTAGTATTTTAAAGCCCATAACACATTTTTAAGGCCCATCTAATACAGGCCAAAAAGCAGTACCAGCCCAGCCCAGCCCAAAATTCAGGTCCACACACTATCACTCCACATCCCACAAAACCCTAGCTTTCCCCTTCACCTCAACACTCCCACCACTTCTCCGCCACCCTTGTCGGCGTTTTTCGCATCTCTGCATCTTCCTCACCAATGGTGAAGTTTACAAACCCTCTCTCTTTCTTCTTCATCGCCCTACGTCTTTGTTTTCTGTTATTAACAAAGATCAATCTGTGTTTTGACAGGCGCCGAAGAAGGACAGCAAGGCTCCACCGCCGTCGTCGAAGCCCGCCAAGTCCGGCGGCGGCAAACAAAAGAAGAAGGCAAGAGATTCCTAATGCATTCTATTATCAAACTGATTTAATTGTGAAGATTATGTTATTTGATTGTTAGACAAATTGGGCAAAAATACCCAATGGAAGTTTCACTTATTATCCGTTAGCATCCGTGAACAGTAAACAATGAATATGTGAACTATATATCATAAGTGTGGCAGTTGCGTGCAATATGAGTTGTAAAAATCGAAATGGGTACTAAAACATTAGTGAAACTTCCATTGGATACTTTTGGTAAATTGTCCCTTGATTGTTTTGTAACACGAGTCGAAATTCATAGTCTAATTTTATTGAAGAATGCATCAATTTAGTTTATTGATAAAATTACTGATATCTGTTAATGTCTTGTGATAATTAGTTGTATCTGATTGCAATATGAGTATTGTAGAAGTTGGGAAGTTGATTTGCTTGGTCGAACGAGTTGATTTGCTCTTAGCTGTTGATCCGAAAAATAGTAGCTTGGAAGTTGATTTGCTGGTCGAAGGGGAATCCAATTTCTGCATTATTAGAAAAGACATTCGAGTCCAGAAGAACTATTAGGTTATAATTCAAACAATTGCTTTAACAATCAGCATTAGCTTTTTAGCTTAAAACTTATTTAGAACAACTTATGGCCTGACCAAATAGACCCTCGGATGATTCATTGTATAAGCCTGAAAGGGCTTTTCTTGAGAGACTCGAAGCTGAGAATGGTATTATTGGCGCGAAAGGTAAGAATTAATGTGATTTAGTTTGTGTTTTCGATGTTGTGTAGAAGTGGAGCAAGGGGAAGCAAAAGGAGAAGGTGAATAACCAGGTGTTGTTTGATCAGGCTACCTATGATAAGCTGCTCTCTGAGGTTCCCAAGTACAAGCTCATTACTCCCTCGATCTTGTCCGATCGGCTGAGGGTATGACACACTTTTTTTACTCACTAGCTTTCAATGAATGATGATTATTGTGGCAATTAGTTGGGATGAATTTTTCTGGTGATTTTGTGGCCTTCGATGATGATGAATTTTGAATGAGACTGAGTTTTTCGATGCGGATAATACTTGGAGACCTGAACTGAGGAGGCTTTAATTGATTTATGGATTATATTGGCGTGAGTTTTTCAATGCGGATAATACTTGGAAACCTGAACTGAGGAGGCTTTTATTGATTTATGGATTATATTGGCGTGCTTGTTATCTTTTGTGATGTGAGAACTTTATTCGTTGGTCCTTGATGCTACATTGTGCCAGTTAGATCTTACAATCTGTGATCTCTTTCATGTTTAGTTTTGGATTTTCATTGTAGAAAGCAAACTTCTACTTGGATTCTGAACTTCTTCTTCTTGTTTTTTTTTCTTTTTTTGCATGGTCATTGAGGGATTTTATTCTGTAGTTTCCAAATTTATCTTATTTATGCCTCTAATGATGATCAATAAAATACTTTCGTTCTTCCGAGTTTGTCAATGCGGAAAAGTTATTGGAGACCTGAACTGAAGAGGCTTTTGTTGATGACTGGTTTTTCTTGTATACCCTACCTATGCAATCTCTTGCTTCTTTAACTCAAGGTGGTTTTTTTTTTTTTTGAGATGCACATTCATTCTCGTAACCTGTTGTCATTATTATCTCTATTTATTTTTTGTGTGATCTTTCTATTGCGACATCTAGGTTTCAAGCTACTGTCCTCTCGGGATTTTATTCTGTATTTTCCAAATTTATCTTATTTATGCCTCTAATGATGATCAATAAAATACTTTCGTTCTTCCGAGTTTGTCAATGCGGAAAAGTTATTGGAAACCTGAACTGAAGAGGCTTTTGTTGATAATTGGTTTTTCTTGTATACCCTACCTATGCAATCTCTTGCTTCTTTAACTCAAGGTGGCTTTTTTTTTTTTTTTTGAGATGCACATTCATTCTCGTTACCTGTTGTCATTATTATCTCTATTTGGGGACATCTACGTTTCAAGCTACTGTCCTCTGCCTTGCTTGGCTGAAGTATTATCACTGTAGTTTATTGCTCTTTCAGTATACTTGTATTGCTTAGTAGAATTGTGGAATTCTCCATCTATTAGATAGTCGGGTAGAGCTTTCTGACATATGGTGATGGTGATTTTGTTGTCTTCAGATCAATGGCTCTCTTGCACGTCATGCGATCAGGGATTTGATGGATAGGGGATCCATCAGGTTGGTCGCTGCTCATGCGAGCCAACAGATCTACACCAGGGCTACGAATACCTAGGATGCTGAGAGCCATCTCCTTTTGTTATTGTGTTTGATGAAATAGTCGTAGCTGTTGGAAGAAATTCTGTCGTTTTTTGCTTTTACATCGAAACTTTGTAAGGACGCCTGATTTGAAGTTTACATTTTGTGCAAGTTTAAATATGGATTTATCATCTTCCCAGTCTTCAAGCATCGTGATTGTCAGAAATTTGCATAGATGATGACTTTCTATGGGCATATAGTTTGCTCTCTATGGTATCTTGTGGTTAATGTGCAGACAATGACGAGAGAGTCATAATTAGTGACCCTTAACTGTTTATATCAAAAATAGTTTTAAGATTATACGATTCTGAATTGCATTATTCATGGAGTAATGCATCAATTCTAACACACTTCGAGTTATCTCCAGGTTGTAGTTGGATGTCTATCAATTCTTTCATCGTTCTAGGCCTTTTTTTTAGGATAGAGCTGTAATTGCATGGTTTTCTTTGGGGAGGTGTCAGCCCTTGTAGAATTGATCGTTTCAACTCCATCGGTTGCCACAGAGGATACATCCATCCCGACGGCCGTCTTAGCCAACTCGACTTTAATTTTCGTATCTTCCATAGTGACGAGCTCAGAAGGAGGATGTCCATCCCAATTAGGGAGGCAATTGGAAAGATCGGAGATGGGGAGTTAGATAGCTGGAACATCGGGATACTTCCTAAGACAACGTGCGAACTCCAGAAACGCATTTTCCATCTCATCTTTATATTAAAGAAAATCTTGAATTCCTTTACAGCAGCAACCGTTCTTCATCAATCCGTGCTTGGAGAGGTTGGGCAAGACCCAGATTGAAGTCCGATTGAATGGTTCGGAAGTCGACAGAAACCTTGTCCTTGGCTTGGGAAAGCGAACTCAGACTGGCTTTTACAAGGTTGAGAGCATCATCCCTTTCTTTCAACCCGGCCTCGTAAATGACTTTCCTGTCCTCGATCAATTTAAGGGAATACTCAACCTCCCTCGATCGCTTTTTCGTTGTGGCGTACTCGTCAATCTTGGGTACAAACAGTTTGGCTTGCTGAACCGCTTCTTCAGCCTTGCGGACGAGGCAAAGATAGTTGGTAGTCGCGAGAGTCTATAAGTGTCGTGAGTCAAGCTATTCAGGGGT